>JAXQJQ010000137.1:0-14855 GCA_037042055.1 Penicillium sp. S103-07
GCGGACAGTGCTGGCTGGTGTGACTCTTCTCAGCTCTGCTAATGCCGGCGGGCAAGGCATTCGCAGGTTCCCAGCCGGCACCATGGGGAGGTGAGAGTCGTCGCCGGCCAAATATATGTACAGGATAGATCGAAATTAGATTCATCACTCTAACTCTTTTGATCCTTTCTGGAACCCTAGTTCGAAACACGCCAAGTGCCTATTAGCGTTAGCCTTGTTTCAATTACTGAAAGTATCGTAAGATAAGTCACATGATAATTCATATTTACTTTACTGGAAATGCCCGTACGCGGACCCCTCATTGTTCGGACCCAAATACCAGCAACTCAATTCACACCCCAAGGCTCGAGAAAATCACGTGGCACGCAGGACGCGAATCGCATTCCTGGAGGCAGTTCCACCAAGCGACAATCAAGTCCGTTCTCAATAGCAGTGCACGACGTTTATCCTATACCCTTTGGTCATATCTGGGATTTAACTATGCCGATTGTCTCAGCTGCGAAGGGTCTCGCTATCGCTGGCTCCATGTGGGCCAGTGGCGCAATCGGTGTTACTTCTATCATGACAATTCCAGCGTTTCTGTTAGCACCGCCCGATATTGCTCTCAGGCAATTTCGCCTGATATACGGCATTGGTTACTTTACTCAGCCCCCTCTTACTTTGTTGACTGCTCTGGTCCATGGCTTCATTGCCTACCACGCGCGCCAGAGCGGCCATCAGCTCTGGAGACGTTGGGCGACAGCTGCCGCATTCAACGCGACCCTTCTGCCTTGGACTTTTGTGTTCATGGAGCCTGTCAGCCACCACTTGCTGCTCCTCGCAAATGCGGACGAAGAAGAAAAAAGCAAGCCTGAAACAGCCACCCAGACAAAAAGTCTGCTCAAACGTTGGGGCACGCTGAACAGCATTCGCGGCGTTCTTTCGCTGCTTGCCGGCATAGCTGGATTATGGACGTGTCTCGAGACAGCTTCACTCTCTGGATGAGCACATTTCTAGCTGCAAAATTTGAAGAGGAAGTCTCGGCGCGATTTTTCGAACAGATAGTGGAGGAGCTGAGTCGCTGACGTTTAGTCCCTTCAGGAGCGAGGAATGAGGGGCATTGAGGTGTCGTATTCCGCGTATCTGTGCCTCCGCTCACCCACACCGCTTCCGCTAGTGGGTGCGCTTCACCCCAACGTTAATTTTCAGCCCAACGTAACTTTTGCCATTATTTATACTATTTACACGCGATCGCCTGTAGAATCAATAAAAAAGAGCCCGTCTACTGATGCAGTAGGTGGCTTACTAGGGGTATCTACCAGCAGATTGCCCTCTAGACCCCCTTCTGGTGTGGAAATGTCATTTTTCTTCGCCGTCCGCTGTAGTTTCCGCAGACCCTTCTTATTTTCTTGATCTACCCTCTGTGCAATTCGCCGATTTGCATCCTGCACTGTTAACACCCCTATTCCTTGGACTCTACGCTTCGATTTATTAGCGTTCAAACGCCGTTTTGGCAGTTGCTCACGAATCGTTGCGTGGAGTAGTCCAAGCTCTTCGGTCTGGATAACGCTTGCACGGAACGCCTTTGTAAGGCGGCGGCGGAGCTCAGGACTTATCGCCTCACGTTTAATCAATCGTTTAAGCTTCTCAGAGCGCCTTCGAGCCTCTTCTGTGTTCTCTGGTGGTGAGCTTCCGATAGTCGAAGATGGTGGAGGAGGAGTTCCGTCGGACGGCCAGTGAAGCTCCGGAGTAGGTGAACTTGCCTTAACAAGTTTATCCACGATTATTGAAGAATCGACGGGATAAATACCTCGCTCCTTAAAAGCATCTCGAATTGTACGCTGCTTGAACGTCTTCTCCCGAATCTCTGCGATATGTCGAAAGAACTCCGCCTTCTCTGAAGCGTCACCACCCCACTGGGTTACTTGGTTGTTCTTCTGGCGAAAACGTTGCTTATAAACAAGAAAAGGTTTACCGTCAAGCGGCTGGACAAGGTGTGTAGTATGCGGTGGGAAACAGACTGGAAGGATATCTTTTCGCTCGCAGAACTCAAGAAACTCAAAAGTTAAGTGGGAGCCATGGCCGTCAAAGAGAAGCACTCTTTTTTGACCTTTCTGAATCCGCGATCTAGTTTTCAGATGGAATAATCGAAGCCATTCTAATGCAAGAATGTCCGAAGAATAACCACTTGGCGAAAGAGCAATTCGGTAATCATCGGGTAGAGTAGAAGTTTCGTACCAGCGTTCAAGGTGGTGTTCTCCCTTTGCGATAAAAAAGGGCGTCATCACCCAACCATCGGCGGATACACACTCAATGGCAGTGAGATTCTCGCAATATTCATGGCTTTCTATCCTTGAGCGTTGTGGGCTCTTCGTAACAACCTTTTGCGACTTTCCCTGGCCAAGCGCGAAGCCAGTTTCATCAAAATTGTATATATTGGAGGGGGAAATCTGAGCCACGATGCCTTCAAAAACATCGTACCATTGTTGTAAAAAGCCAATTTCTTCTGCTTGGATACGCTGAGTATCTATTGGCTTTTGCTGGACAAGTTTCCACTCGCTTGGAAGGCGCTGGATAAAGCGATAGACCCAGGCATTGCCTAAAAGCGCTTTGCCGTTATTATTGCTGCTTTCGCTGCTGCCGGTACTGCGCTTAAGCATAGCATTCGCACTCCATTCTATCATCTGCGGAGTAGGTGGAACATGTAGAGAGCCAAGTTTACTGATCCAGCGAATAAGTGCTGTCTCTTGAGCGTCATCTAGTCGCTTGGTGGTAATAGTACGATCGGATCGAGCTGGTCGACCTTGCAGGCGCGCCCGCAGGCGCGATGGTGGAACATCAAACTCACGCGCCAGCGCTGCTACTTTGGCATTTTTTCTCTGCTTAACAGCTTCACAGGCTTGCTGTATACGCGATTCAATGGCAGAATACGAATTTTTCATGGTGGATAGGCAACAGTAGAAGGAGATAGTGGCAAAAGTTACGTTGGGCTGAAAATTAACGTTGGGGTGAAGCGCACCCACTAGCGGAAGCGGTGTGGGTGAGCGGAGGCACAGATACAGAGTTCTTTTCCTATCTGATTGGTCCACCGATTACGTACTCCGACACATTGCTCCACCACGTGACCTAGAATACGTGTTACCTTTCCCCCTCACTGGGACTTGCTATTCCAAAGATCTCTCTCCTCTTCTCGACTTTCCCAACAAATTGAGAAATAGCGCCATATAATGCCAGCTCATGGTGTCCCTGGATGTGGCTACTTTGTAGCTTTTGGGACAGATGCGTCAGAGGACAACTCCTGTGCCTTGCGTCGTCTTGATCCGAATGGCGACCCGGTTCGCCGCCGCCGCACTCACCGCAAATCCAGGTCAGGCTGTGACCAATGCAAGGAAGGGAGGAGGAAGGTATGCAATAATAAGCAGATGAATAATCTGAGTCGTGCTGAGTCTGCCGCTTTGATTAGTGTGACGAGACGCTTCCTACCTGCGCCAACTGCGAGAAAAAAAAAATAGCTTGCACCAAAGTCAATAATCGACTCAGAAAAGGATTTGGTTGGGGCAATATCGAAAAATTCAACCGGGCTACTGGAAATGCACAGCACCGAACATCTTGTGTGGGAGTTAGATCTCCTAATCTCGATATGATGCATTTACGCCTGCTTCATCATTTTGAACAATGTACCGTGGACACGCTTGTCCCTTCACCGGGATTTTGGAAAAATTCTGTGTTACCTCTTGCTCTCGAAGTACGCCTTCAGTCATGATCCGTTATACGGAACCTCTGCCTAACCACTGCAGTAGAATGACTTTCTCATGCACGCTATTCTTGCAACATCCGCCTCCCATCTTCGATACCTCCAACCCAGTCTTCGAGAGCACCAAATAAGTGAGCTCACTCATATTTCGCGCGCCTATAGTGGGCTCAACGTTGCTCTATTTACCCCTTTAAACGAAAAGAACTCAAGCGCAGCTATTTCATGCTCAATATTGCTATTTCATTTGGCTTGGAGACGGTATTCCGATAATGATGAATCGGATACGTGGCTCTCGGACCCTTTTTTCATACTCGGATCTGGTCTAAAGTCGATTGTTCTTGCTGCTACTAGTGTGCGGGATCCACTTTTCTTCATGGCCGATGCGCCAGCCAATTACTTCGATATGCTTGGCGGTCATCACAGCTCTCCTGAATTTTCGAAGTATGAAAATTTCTTCATCGACTTTTTCCATCAAACATGCGCCGAAAGAAATGATGACACACTTACGATCTACATGGATGGTGTTCGCCTTCTGATCCCAGTGCTCACCACATTGGAAAAGGGGGCTAATTGCAGTGTATCCCCTGTTCCTTTGCCTGACTTGGTTCGTTATCTATTTTTGTGGCCCGTCAGGTATCATAGTGGAATTATGACGCTTTTGGGCCGAGAAAAAAGACTTCTACATATCTTACTTTTGCATTTCTATTTTCTCACAACGGAGGTAACGAGACAGCAATATTGGTGGGCAAAAGAACGATCTGAATTTTATCAAATATCATTGTCCCAGGAGGTACGCCTTTACGGTTGCCATGGTCGGAGTGAATCGTCTTTGATTTGACAAAATTTTGTCTCGCATTGAATTCAAGAATACCACATCACGCTACAGGTTTTGGTGTATCCCGCATCGATTATGTCCCCGTCTGGAAAAATCCCTGCGGCTCTTCGTAAAACTGCCCGAAACGGACACGTTAAAAGGCAGCTAGTCATGAAGTCACCTATTGGGCCGCCATCTCTATGCGACTGTCACAAGACGAAACTAGGACCTTTTTGATGTTACTTTCAGGGTCTATGAAGTTCATCGCTTGACACAACCACGTCCCTTTTATAGGAGATGTCCGCCGGACGATGGCTATCGCCGTACCTCAAGCCCCACATTTATGCAGTTCGTATTGCAGTTGAATCAAATCCCCCCCCCCCCCCCCCCCCCCCCCCCCCCAAAAAAAAAAAAAAAAAAAAAAAACCCATTAGATAAAAAGCTTCTGTGAGCGATAAAAAGTGAAAGCTTTGAAAGGAAGTATAAGTGCTGTTTGCAGTTTCTCTTCGATGATCATTATAAATTTATTGCAATTATGTGATGTCGATTTCCGATTTCATTATGGAGACTGAACCCAAAGATTTACACCAGTACCATTATTTATCTCAACGCTAGGCTTTGAAACGGACCACGATGAAAAATGTTACTGAAAAATTGGAGGCCTGAAAGGCTCTGAAACAGCCGGTACGTTGGTTACTTAGTTCTGAAATATGTTGAACCATCAGAAAACAAAAATACAATCATTAAACAAAGCCGTTTAAGCATCTCAGTCAAGGTAAGAAGGCCAAGTATCTAAATTGCTCCAAAAGTTTAAGACATCGTGCGCTGTGCCCGGGAACAAACCCTAAGAGATGAAACAAAAATTACACACAACAAATAGCATCCAGTAAGCGCACATAAGAAAAAGCTAGCTTCTTAAATTCAGCGTGACACCAGGAGCAATCTTTTCGAGCTTTTCCAAGAGTTCTTCCCATGCTTTCTGTTGAACTTCCTTGCCTTCGTCGCTCAACACAAAATCAGATGGCCTGGTCAATATTAGGGACGATAGCAATAGACAAATATTTGAGTATTACTGACTTTTCAATATGGCAGTCGCTCAAATATTGTCCATGTGTTTCTGCCGATGCTGCAGCGGCGAATAAAAGTGTACGGCTCCCTTCCTCAGCCGTGCGTGCGAGAATTACGGCCAACATATTCCGTATGACCTTGCCTATAAAAGGTCCGTCTCCTCCCAAATTCGTTTTGCAAAATCCAGGATTGTTGCAGTTGACAATGACTCCCTTGGGGATGCTACGGCCGCCATCGGATAAAGTTAATCCTGATGCGAGCTCTCGAGTAAACAGGACCCCAAGTAGTTTGGTGACAGCGTAACGTCGACGTAATGCTGAAGGGCCCTTCCCATTGTTTAGGCTTTCGAAGATATTTGCATCTTTCCTCTCAGGGAAATTCGCCATGGCATGCACATCAGACACGACAAACGACAAATGAGGCTGTGAGCCGAAGTTATCTTGCGTCTTTTGAAGAAGAGGTAGCATCAATAGAGCGAGAAGGAAAGTGCTAACGACGTTGACGGTAATAGACGATTCGTTATCCTCCGCAAGATGGTAGGTAAAGCTTCCGGTTCCGGCATTTTCAAGAAGACAATCCAATCGATCCAAAGTATTGGAGGCGCGTTCGGCAAACCTTTTGACGGAGTCATAGCTGCTCAGATCCAGAGGCCACACATGGACAACATCTTTCCGGCCTGTTTTCGCCTCAATCCATTCCTTCGCTTCCTGTCCACTTGTCAAGTTTCTCACGGCCAGTATGACGCGTGCTGCATTCAACTCCGCTAGATACCGGGCAGTTTCCAGTCCGATGCCGGAATTGCCACCCGTCACGATACATGTCTGATTAGTGAAGTCATAGTCTGGACACGGCAGTGATACAAACAGTTGGGAATGAATGATATGCAACAACGGAGACATTTTTTTGGTGAAGAAATTTGACCTGAGGTGCAATGATTGGGGACGTTTTGGCAAAGTATCGCAGATAAATCCCAATAAATACCCTGGAATTACTTGTCCAGATGACAAGGGATGGAGCGAGAGAATTAAAGTTTCCCACCCAAAGTTAAGTGAATTTGGGCTAGCGCCGGACTCGGAAATGATCGACCACCATCCTATTCGGGAATACGGAAGCTTTCTGACGGAAGTATTGCCTTTTCGGGAATACGCTGTCCATAAAGGGGTACGGCGCTGAAGAAAAATTCTTGGCATGCTGAAAGATTGTAACTAGAAGAGAACAATCTTTGCCTCTCAGCACGCCCTTGTGAATTTTCGAGACCGAAACAATCATCAACATCACTATGCCTACCCTCTCCCACATACTTTACTCGCAATTTTTTGTACTCCCCCCTTGGCCGACAGCGGATTTCAGCGGCCAGACGTGCATTGTTACTGGAGCCAGCAGTGGTCTTGGACTGGAAGCCTCCCGTCATCTCGTCCGTCTCAATGCTAGTCGTGTCATTCTCGCTGTTCGCAGTATTGATCGGGGTCTAATTGCAAAGAACTCGATCGAAGAGTCGGAGAAGGTCAAAGGCGTCATTGAAGTCTGGCCTTTGGATTTGACGAGTTACGACTCGGTGCTTTCGTTCGCCAAGCGAGCCAACGAGACGCTTGACCGCATTGACTGCGTTATCGAGAATGCGGGCATCAGCAGCTACGGTCCACGGAAGACGGCAGAGGATAATGAGATTACTATTACCGTCAATGTCATCAGCACCTTTCTTCTTGCAATATTGCTTTTGCCCGGTCTCGGTCACACGGCAAGAATTTTCAACACCCAACCTCGATTAACAATAGTGGCATCTGAAGTCCACGGCCTGACAACCTTTCCGGAGAGAAAGAGCGTCAACATTTTCGAGAGACTCAATGCGGATAATTCATCTTCTGGGCTGAGGCGAAGATACTTTGTATCAAAGCTACTCGACGTGCTGTTAACGCGTGAGCTTGCCAAAAGGACAGAAAGTTCGAAGGGTGGTGTGAAGGACGTCATCATAAATTGTGTCAATCCTGGTGTCTGTCAGACCAAGCTCGGCCGAGAGGCTGGTTCCATCCTACGAGGAATGCAGCATCTATTATTGCTCATCCTGGCACGGACTAGTGAGGTTGGCAGTAGAAACCTTGTATGGTCAGTCGATGGGTCTCATTCATCCCACGGCCAGTATATAAGCGATTGCCGGATAGAACCGTGAGTGTACTCCCTACGAAGACTTATTTTATGTCGTATCATTAACAAAAATATTTTCCAGCCCATCGAAATTTGTGCAAAGTGAACGAGGACATGCTATACAACGGAAGGCTTTTGATCAGCTCGTGGATAAGCTGATACTTATCGATCCATCAATTTCGAGAATTCTCTGTCCATAAAGCTTTTAATTTTCACCAGTAGGTTACATAGCCACCAAAAATTTCAGTTCTGCATCCATCTTTACGTGTATTGATGTGTGAGATAATTGTCTAGAACGATAAAACCCAATGTAGCTCTTTGCTGCGTAATATCGGTTACACGGTTTTTTCCATCCACTGACAGAGCATTCCCACCAAAAAGGACTATAATAATTTCAAAGGACTTTTCGAAACCTCTTTCCTATTTCAGAATACGTCAAAATAATCAGTATTCACATAGTATTTAGCTTCGGCCGGTTCCATCTAACCTGCTTGGGGAGGACTCTTTGGCCACCTTCACCAGGTGAAAAGGAGCGAATTATCCCTCCAATCGAATTAAAAAAAAAACTACTGAGAATATATCTCAGTATTAGCCATGCCTAAAAGGTATAATATATTGCAGCGCTGTAAGATCCCGTTTCACAATCAGAATTACTTCCCATAAGTGACAAACCAAAGCTTCCGAAGTATACCATATTAATTAAAGCTTTTACCACCTTAGAACTTACGAAACTAAAATTTCCTTCCGGTCCAGGACGGGGATATCATGGCCGACTCTTGGTTCCACCTTCCTATCCAAGAATACGCTAGATCTGTTTTCACCCCCGCAGGTCGTTCTCGGAAACGAATCGAGATCCACGGGATTACTAATATATCATATATCCACCAATCAAAATAAGCCCGCAAATGTTTTTCATTGTGTCCTGGGCCAGTTCAGATACGAGGGTGAAAGCTGGCTCTGGCATATTGATTGACTAAAACGGAATACGAGATGGCGTAGATACGGTATCCATAATGCATGGAAGAAGGAGTTCTAAGTAAGTTAAATACTTCGCTTTTCTCGTCATCGATTCGGTAATTATCCGTTATTCCTTCCACCCAAAGTGATTCTCAACTCTACAGCGCCTATTGTGAGCTATCGATTTGACACCTACAAGGCCTATCATGAAGAGAGAGTTTGCAGTCATGGACGATGATCATAAATACAAAGATTTGCACGTGGTGGACCCAGAGCCGGGTATCTTAAGCCGGCAAATCCAAATACCAGAAACTCATATATCCTACACAACTTTGTTTCGGTATTCAAGTTCCCGTGATCGTTTTATCTTGTTGCTTAGCATTTCATGTGCTCTTGCTGCTGGAGCTGCGCTTCCTCTCATGACCGTAAGTGAGGCTTATCAAGTCGAACCAAGACAAAAATTTACATATTACAAATAGGTGGTTTTCGGTCAACTTGCTGGTACATTCCAATCCTATTTCGAAGGCGACGAGATGGATTCCAAATTCTCGGCCCAATTAAGTCACCGAACTTTATACTTCATATATCTGGCCATTGGAGAATTTTTGACGGTTTCAATTTCCACTGTGGGATTCATACACATCGGGGAGCTCAATGTGCAGAGACTCCGAGAACTGTATCTTTCCAGTATCTTGAGACAAAACATCGGATTGTTCGACAAACTGGGGGCTGGAGAAATAACAAGTCGAATTACTTCTGACATGAACGCGGTTCAAGATGGGATATGTCAAAAGCTTGGCCTAACACTCTCCGGTGTCTCGACATTCTTTACAGCGTTGATAATAGGCTTTATCAAATCCTGGAAGCTCACACTCATCCTGACATCCGGCATAGCTGCAATGTTCTTGTCCATGGCTCTTGCTGCCAGGTTCATCGCAAAGTACAACAACATGGCACTAGAGGCTCAAGGCCTTGCCGCGACATTTGCTGAAGAAATCTTCGACTCGGTCAAAGTCGTCACCGCCTTTGATACCAATGACCGTCTCATAAAGAAATTTGACGATTACCTGGCCTCTGTGTCGAAGTGGGGTTTCAGGTCAAGAACGGCTTCTTCCTGCTTGATTGCGGCCATGCTTTGTATTATCTACTTGCAGTATGGCTTGTGCATGTGGCAAGGCGCCCGATTCATTTCATCAGACAATGCTACGCTTTCTGATGTCCTTACCATCCTGCTAGCAGTAATGATGGCAGGGTCCTCCTTGGGCAGTATTGCACCTTATGTTGGTGCTATAGCTGGCGCAACTGCTGCTGGGGGAAGAATTTTCAGTATGATTGATCGAAACTCTACGGCAGATTCGATGTCCAAGAACGGCGTTGTCTTCCAAATGGTTTCTGGAACCATTGAGTTCAGAAATGTGACACTGAGATATCCAACAAGACCAGAGGCTATCATTCTGCAAGACTTTAATCTGATGCTTCCTTCGGGGAAGACAACTGCCATTGTTGGCGCATCTGGTTCTGGAAAGTCGTCTATTATAGAACTCATAGAGAGATTTTACGATCCGACAGGTGGGCAGGTACTTTCTGACGGCCATGATCTCCGTGCGCTAAATCTAAAGTGGCTACGTCGTCAAATGTCTCTGGTCAGTCAGGACCCGATCCTTTTCGAAGATAGTGCCTACCACAACATTGAGTACGGTCTCATTGGAACAGAGTTTGAGAATGCGGATTCGGAGACAAAAGCAGCTCTAGTGACACAAGCAGCAAAGGATGCCAATGCCCACGAGTTTTTGATTGGTCTTCCAGATGGCTACAACACCAACGTTGGTGAAAAGGGCTTCTTTCTGTCTGGCGGCCAGAAACAGCGCATATGTATTGCCCGAGCTCTTATCAGCAACCCCAAAATCCTTCTCTTGGATGAGGCAACTTCATCATTAGACACCCAGTCCGAGGGAATTGTACAAAACGCAATCGATAAAGCGGCTCAGGTCAAAGAGCGCACGACCGTTATCGTCGCACACAGGATTTCAACAATTAAAGATGCTGACAACATTGTTGTACTATCCAATGGGCGAATAATCGAGCAAGGCACGCATGCACATCTTCTCGCGCTTAAAGGAAGCTATAAAGCATTTGTCGATGCCCAATCAGTTTCTGGGTCAACTTTAAAACCGTCAGATGAAGGTCCGCTTCAAGAAAATGAAAAAAAATTGAAGCAGAATGAGGAAAGCGCAGGGGACGATAGCAAAAGGCACGCTGAGCAACAACCCAGGGAAGATACTAACGCCAGCCACATGAATAGGAACTCTATTGTGAGCTCTATGAAGTTTATTTGGTCCTTACAAAAACAGGACTTTATAATCCTGACAGTTGGCTTGCTTAGCTCGATTTTCTGTGGCGCAGGGATGCCAACACAGGCCGTTTTTCTGGGAAAATCAGTTGCAGCCCTTAACACTTCACCCGAAAGCCACATGGACCAAAATGTCAGCTTTTGGTCTCTCATGTATCTCATGTTGGCTATCGTCGAGCTTTTGGCTTTTGTTGTTCAAGGTGTTGCATTGGGATATGTATCGGAACGTTTGATATTTCGTGTTAGACACCGTGCATTTCGAGCCTTGTTGTCTCAGGAGATCGCTTTTCATGAAGAAAAAGGCAATTCAAGCGGCAATATGACCTCGATACTCATCTCTGACTCTAACCGCCTGGCCGGTATCAGTGGCGCGACATTGGGAGCGATTCTGGTTCTTGTTACGACTGTGATAGCTGCAGTGTCTATTTCGACTGCGATTGGTTGGAAACTTGGTCTGGTGTGTGCGGCTACGATTCCTATACTTCTTGCTTGTGGTTTTGCTCGCTTTTGGCTTCTCTCTAGGCTTGAGCTTAGTGGACAACAAGCCTATAACCACTCAGCAAAGTTTGCTTGCGAAGCTACATCCGGGATCAGGACCATCGCCAGTCTCACTCGTGAATTCGATGTTTGCGATCATTACCACAAGCTGCTCGCATATCAAGTATCTCGAAATTTGGCAGCGACAACCAAATCATCGGTTCTCTATGCCGCTTCTCAGTCTCTCACCTTTCTCTGCATGGCTCTGGGGTTTTGGTATGGCGGGACTTTAATTTCATCCGGGCACTATTCAATGTTCCAATTCTTCGTTTGCTTCACAGCGATAGTGTTTGGTGCACAGTCCGCCGGGGGTATTTTCTCCTATGCTCCTGATATGGGCCGGGCAAATCAAGCGGCTCTACAATTGAAAACGCTATTTGACCGGAAACCAAAAATGGACTTCCATACTTGTGGACAGTTTCGTTTGCGTGAACCTCAAGGGAAATTGGAATTCAGAAATATTGATTTCAGTTACCCTAGCAGACCTGAGCACTCCGTACTGAAAAGCCTCAGTCTAACTGTCGAGCCAAATCAATTCATTGCCCTCGTCGGGCCGAGTGGCTGTGGGAAAACTACATGCATCGAGCTAATAGAGCGCTTCTACGAGCCGCAAACAGGCAGCATACTTTTTGATGGAGAGGAAATATCGCAAATGAACATTCGAGAATACCGCAAGTATCTAGCTCTCGTGAGCCAGGACACTTTCCTTCATGGAGGAACCATCCAAGAGAATTTACTTTTGGGGGCTTTAGACAGCCCAAGCCCTGATGGAAAGATGATACAAGCTTGCAAGGACGCTAACATTTACGATTTCATTGTATGTTCCGATCCTAATCATACCTCGAAGATGACGATACTGATAATTAGATGTCACTCCCTGAGGGGTTTAATACTGAGATCGGTTCTAAAGGCACCTTACTCTCTGGAGGTCAGAAACAGAGACTGACTATTGCGAGGGCCCTCATCCGCGATCCAAAAATTCTGTTTGTGCTCCATTCTATTTCTTGAAACTTCATACTAATTTTAATATATTTCAGTCTTCTTGATGAGGCAACCTCTGCCCTTGATTCGGCGTCTGAAGCCGCTGTTCAGACAGCACTTGATGCAGCTCGTAATGGGCGCACCACCATTGCAGTTGCACACCGCTTATGCACTATACGAAATGCTGATGTGATATACATCCTCCATTCTGGGGAAATCAAAGAAAGCGGATCTCATGAAGAGCTAATGGATAAGGGTGGTATTTATGCTAACATGGTCCGTATCCAAGACCTGGAGAATATATGATAAAGTGAAAAGAATCAGGCGGTATTCCGCAACATATAAGATATTAAATTGAACACTAAGATGATATTATGATGACTCTGATTGTAGCAAGGCCGGCTTCATTAGTTTCTGCTGTCATTGGAGAACGGTGAGCTGTGATCATTGTCTTTTTCCTGTCGGGTCCTGCCAGCAATACCAGCTGCCGTGGCGGCATGGCGGCCAAGGACATCGTTTCATGCTATGAACCTGCCTCCACTCAGAGGACTATTTTGGGGGTTTCTTCTGAGTCAGGCTGCACATACCGGCCGGCAACCATTTGTTTCTATAGTGAAATTTTCACTTTTCTTTCGTATCTAGTGGGAAATGGAGAACTGTCATCGATAGATATAGTTCACAGATAGCTGTGCCTTAGCAGCCCACCCACACCGCTTCCCGCTGTGGGTGCGCCACACCGGAACCGCCATTCACACCGGAGCCGCCAACTTGATCAATTCACACTATTTACACACTTTTCGAAACTATTCCCACCACACAACATGCCGAAGATTTCGAAAACCTTCGAATCCCGTGTAACCAAGGCCTGCAAAGCCGTTCAAATCACCGAAAACCCGAATATCGCTAAGATTGCGCGTGAATATGACGTTTCTCGTGAGACGCTACGCGACCGCGTGAAAAAGGGGGCACAGGCGAAGACAGCTATACAACCGGTTAATAAGGCTCTCGAAGGGTATCAAGAGGAAGCTTTAATACACTGGATGGTCCGTATGCGTGACTGGAACATGCCAGTGACCGCTAGGCTACTACAGGCGTGGGCGAATCGGGCGCTTGCACGCGCTGATAAGACTGAGCGGGTTAGCAAGATGTGGGCGTATCGCTTCGAGAAGCGTCTTCCACCAGGCCTAAACCTAGGCCCAGTGAAGCAAAAGACGATGGAATCGAAGCGTATCCAGGCCGAAGATGCAGGTTTGTTAGCCCACTGGTACGATCTGCTTGCAAATATGATCAAAGATACACCAGCGCGGCTAGTATACAACTTCGATGAATGTGGTTTCCAACCTGGCGAGGGTAAATCAAGAAATGTGATCGGTTCAAAATCAAAACCAAAATCTTGCCCCGACCTTGCTGCATCCGAGCGAGGCGAGAATATTACTGCTGTCGCATGTATCGCTGCCGATGGTTGGCAGATGGACCCGCTATTCATCTTCAAAAGCGGCGGGGTCTTCATGGAGTGTTGGTTCAACGAGAGCGAGGGTTTACCACCAGACACGATGATAGCAACCTCGCCGAATGGCTGGATCTCTGATGAATTAGCCCTCGAATGGCTTCAACATTTTATCGAGGCAACTTCCGGTCGTACGAAGAGGGGGGAGAAACGTATCCTTATCTTCGATGGCCATGGCTCCCACCTTACCGTCGAATTTCTACAAAAATGCGAGGATAACAATATTATACCCTTCGGTTTTATGCCTCATACGACTCATCTTTGCCAGCCGCTCGACGGTAAGCCGTTTCTGAGCTATAAACAGCACTTCCGAAGCATAAATAACGATCTGTCTTACTGGGCTGGACAACCAGTGGGGAAGTCTGAATTTCTACGGGTGATCGGGCCTGTGCGAGAGAGAGCATTCAACCAGCGAATTATTCGCGAAGCCTTCAAAAACCGTGGTATCTGGCCGGTTGACGGTAGCAAGATTGTCAATAATCTTGCTAATCAGCTAGTAATACCTGATCTAATCGCGCCTGATCTTCGTGTATACGGATCGGCTACACCATCTCCACCACCAACAGCCCCCGCATCGTCTAGCGTGGATATTACCCCTCCGAAATCGATCGAAGCCCTCAAGAAGAACCAGGCGAAGCTATCTAAGCACGCAGATCTTCTTACACCGAAGCTACAGCGAAATCTCGAGTGAATATTTGAACATAATCGAATCGCTATTGACCATCTCGCGATGGCAAACGATACAATCGGTCAAATTAGGGCCGCA
>JAXQJQ010000138.1:0-14754 GCA_037042055.1 Penicillium sp. S103-07
GAATAACCTCAAGAAAATAGAGAAGTGGATTTCTGCCTTTTCGCTGTGAAATGCCCGATCGGTGTGGTGCACCCACTCTAGCCAAAGGCGGTGGGGGCACTGGAAGGCACTAATATTTGGCTTTTCTATTTTCCTGCGGGGCTGATTGCATCATAATGATTTATTTGTGACGATCCAGAAATTCCTTGCGTGCCGGTTCTTCAATGGTCTCCGCATGGACAATGCTACACGCTCCGCTCTTCTCCCCCGGTGCTATAGACCAGGGGGCACTGACGTGTCCCATAGAGCCATTGCTGCTTTCCGCTTACATGCTCTTCAAAGAAGCAGTTGGGCAAGTTCATCACTGACCTCAAATCTAGATCCATGGCTTCCACAATCTCATCTTTCCTTTACCCGTACGCCCAGCAATTCGCAATTCATGCCCTTCGTCGTATCTCGGGTGCGCACCTCAAGTTCATTCTCCAATATCAGGATCCCCCAGAAGTGATCCAGGTGGGGAACATTGATGGCCCCGAGCCGCCCGAATCGACAGTCACGCTCATTGTCCGAAATCCTAGTCTGTGGATGAGGATTTGTTCGTGTTTTGACCTAGTACGGCTCTTGGTTAGATCCAGATGTTAAGATGGTGTTACTTACCGGGTTCTTTCTTTCAAATAGGGGTTTGCAGAGGCCTATATTTTCCAGGAAGTTGACTGTGACGACCTGGGTAAATTATTCAATGTATGTGCACTCAGAGCCATGGACACGCACCATTCTCAAGCTCCAACCTGTTCCCCGGACTAACCGGCAGAGTAGATTTATATCAACAACAGAAGCGATCTGGGGTCTGGCAATCCTATCTTCCAGGCGATACCCCGCCTAGCATGGCTTCTCCAGCCTTCTAACAGCATCCAGGAAGCTCGCCAAAACATATCATCGCACTATGATATCTCTAACAATCTCTTCGCTGCATTTCTCTCCCCAGACATGAATTACTCCTGCGCACACTGGGAAGGCGATCCACTCGAGTCACTAGAAGATGCGCAGAATCGTAAGGTCCAACATCTCCTGCGCAAAGCTCAGATCTCATCCTCGTATCATGTTCTGGATATTGGCTGCGGATGGGGCGATTGGGCTATCAAAGCGGCTCAGACAACAGGTTGCCGAGTGACAGGGTTGACTCTGTCAGACAAGCAGAAGAGCCTCGCCGACCAGAGGATCAAGGAGGCTGGGCTGCAAGGTCGGGTTCGCGTAATTCTTTGCGATTACCGGGATGTGTCAGGACCGGAAGACAATGGTGGGTTTTATGACCGTGTGATCTCGGTTGGAATGTTTGAGCACGTCGGCCCTGAATACTTGGACCAGTATTTTGAGATCATTTCTCGGCTTCTGCACCCTATTCATGGAGGTAATGGTCGTTGACGGGATTACCATGACCAACATGGTATGTATATGATCACCTTCCATTGAATTACCCTTAAAGTAAATTAATAGACTAACTATTTCACACACAGCTCCGCGAGACTAAATCCAATGTTCCGACCTTTATCGGCCGCTACGTTTTCCCTGGGGGTTATCTACCAACCATTCACATGCTCCTCGATTCGCTCGATCGGGGCTCTGGCGGAAGCTTGGAGGTTACTTCCATCCAGAATATCGGCCCTCATTACGGGCGGACCTTGTTGGCATGGCGAGACAACTTTCTCCGAAACTGGAAGACAATTGAATTGGACTATCGCGCCACACACTATGAGGTTTCAGATTCGGAGGTAGAGACGTTTCGCCGACAGTGGTTGTACTATTTTATTTACTGTGAATCAGCGTTTCGTGAGAGATTACTGGGCAATTACATCATTGCTGCGGCGAAGACACCGGAGCCAATGATTCAGTATGATGCTAGCCTTGGGCGGATGATTGGGAATTAATTGACGGGCAAGATGGATAATATGCCGTGCCATGCCATATTCAAGCAAAGCGGATTGGACAGTCGACTGCCACTAGTGGCACGCCCTAGATGGGCACAGATTCGCAATCGACACCAAATTTTGCTGGTCCATTTTTACCCAAATCACCCACGACTGCCACACTCAGGATAGCACTCGTTTTCCTTCCTTTTTTGCTTTGTCATAGTATATCGGCCAATCAGAATGCAGAATCCCGACTCCGCTTCAGTCGCAATCTCGGTCAAGGATGCCTACCCAACGAAAGGGAAACAAGGGCATTTCTGACGCTCAGGAGAGAGCTATACGCATCTACTGGTCCCAGACACGCCCCAAGCCATCGCAGAGAGTATGCGTGACTGGTTTTGGTCCCGATTTGGTAGCCAGATTGATTGTGCCACTGCCTCGAAGATCCAGGATTAGGGCTCCGAAAGGAATAAATGAGTGCGAATAGGCCATATTCATATTCGCACTCAAATGGATACAGTAAAACTCGGTTATAACGAATCAATTCAGACAGCGAAATTAATTCGTTATATCCAAGTATTCGCTATATCGAGGGCCATTACACAAGGGATATATATATCACAACTATCATCAAATTCAGACATTAAAATACAGTCAACTCTCGTGGGCTGCACGCCTGCGAGGTGCACACATTCGTTAGCTGCACACTTTTTCCGTACCCTGGCTATATTTACCCCACTTTTACATAAACCTCTCGTGGGCTGCACCATTCATGGTCTGCACACTTTTTCTGTCCCCCTATCCTCGCTTACTCATCATAACCGGCCAATCAAAATGCATGGTTCTACCTCGCTGCCCCACCCTCTCACCCTTTTGTCCGAACTTCGGTCGCGCTTTTAGCGAAGATACACCTATCAAAAAACATCAAATGCGACTAGAACCGGCGTTCAGAGGAATTCCTTACGTATCTTTGCATCTGATACACGGCCAAAACCTACATAGGAAGCTTGTGTAGTAAAATTTCAAGAGAAATTCGGTCGAATAATCAGTCGGACGACGAAGTGTGATCACAATCTTGACAGTCAACTCCCGCGAGCTGCACCACCCACTGTTTGCACACTTTACTATCTTCGCTTATTCAGCATAATTGACCAATCACGATGCAGCAATCCACCCCGCCGTCGCCGGGCCTCCCTCCAATCCCCCTTCCGGTCCGGTCTTCGGTCGCGCTTTCAACGCATATCCCTTATCCACGACAACCAAATAAGGGTATTACCGACATTCAGAGGAAAGCCCTACGTATCTTTGCGTCCGATACACGTCCCCGGCCTACCCAGAGAGCTTGTGCTGTATGGTTTCAAGAGAAATTCAGCCGAACGATTAACCGCACGACCGTCTTGCGTATACTTTCATCTCAATATAACCATCTGGATCACGGCGAAGCTAGGGCCAAAGTGAGGAAGCCTACCGCACACTGGCCATTGCTGGATGAGGCTCTCTTTGAGTGGCAACGACGTCATACCCAGAGGGGCTTTCCAATTACCGGCCCCCTGATTCGCCTAAAAGCTACAGAATATTGGAAGAAAATACCAATGTACAAAGATCATCCTATGCCTGTCTTCAGTGATGACTGGCTTAATCGCTTCAAACATCGACATTCAATTAAATGGCCTACATTTCATGGTGAAGCCGCTTGGGTATCTGATTCTATCCACGTTGAGATGAAAGCTATCCAAATTATATGCGATACATATCCTCCTGAGGATATCTATAATATGGATGAAACTGGTCTTTTCTGGCGCCGTATGCCTAACCGTGGTCTTACATCTGAAGGTCGCCCCGGTCAAAAGAGGGATAAAACCAGGATAACCATCGTCGTTGCCAAGTTGATTGGAAATCAACTTGGTTCTTCGTAATTTTTAAGACCCAGAAGAGCATGGCAGCCCTACAGAGGTCTCCGCAGCTGCTAACGCCGATGCAGCCAAGATTGCGCGGCATTTTGACTTCATTTTCGAAGGTAGTCTCACCCAGGCGGAATTAGCTGCCCAGACCACGGCAGATATGAGACGCATCCTTGCCACTAGGGAGGGGGCCCAGGCCCCTAAAACCCGCCGCCAGATTCGTACAGGGGGCCCTCTCTCTGTCAGGGATGCGAATACCCTCATACAATCGCGGGACATTGTAGAGGCAGAGAAAGAGAGGCGGAAGTGGGCGCGGGATTACAAGAAACAGTGCGATGAAATGCTACGCAATGGCCAATTACAAGCCGCGGAAAATCAGAGAAGAGAGGCAGAGCTTAGATGGGAGACTGGACCGGATGGGGAGCTATTTTATTGTATAGACAGACAGGGTATGGTGCTGTAAATAGCTTCATCTGTGGGCAGTACTGGAATTTATTATAATTAGACCAGGGAGGGCCCGAACCGTGAGAGCGGTGACGGCCCCTGGGGCCGGTTAGGCGATTGTGAATTGCTCGTTGCGCTCATCTGCAGCAGCTCAATGTATACGGATCGGGCCGATCGCAGCATCTATAAAATTAGCATAGTATGAGACAGTTTCAAGCTAACAACGGACATACCTGCCGCAGGAAGAGTCGCTTGCATTCTAGCTAGGGGTCGGCACGAATAAGGATTTTCCTTATTCGTATTCGTAGATTTTCTTAAAAGTTTTATTCGTGTTCGTAACTAGTCATGAGAGGTCATAAGTTTCTGAATCGTAGAAGATCCCTGTTGAATATCCCGGTGACCGAACTGATATGACGGGGCTTGGGAGCATGTGCATATATAAGGCTGTCCACCCACCTGTATCTAGAACCACAACTTCTACATACCGCATGAGCGTCGAAGCATCACTTCTCAAAAGATCAATTTCAACGACGATCAATTTCAACGACGATCAATTTCAACGACGATCAATTTCAACGACGATCAATTTCAACGACGATCGACACTCACCCTCAAGATTCACCATTTACGTCAATTCTCAAACTCACATCAAGACTCACCTTCCAAGGTCATCAAAACACTGCCCGTCACCGCACGACAAGACCGATCTTCAACTATACCCCTTGAATTTCAGTTCGCTACTTTTGCAACATCGCAAAAACCATCAACTGCCGTTTTAGCCTATATACGAGGATCTCAATAAGAATGGCAGAAGCCGTCGGAACACACAATATTGAAGGAACAATCTTATGCCATGAACATGAACTTATTGAGAACTACGGTTTCGATGTGGGTTGTCTAACTACACTTCAACCATCCAATCCTCCAATTCTCCTTGAAATAATGACTTCTCGTTGTACAGGTGTTGAGAGTGCAATTCTTGGCTTCTTCAAGTAGTCTTGGGATACTCAAATACTAACCTCTAACACCACAAAGAGGTGCCTGCACATCACTAGAGTGACATTGTTGACGCAGCTTCTCCCCTGCGGAGCTCAATTGCTGATGCAGAGTTTATCCTGCGGGGAGCGCAACCTAAACATCGCTGGGCTCAAAGCAGCGACAGCTGTGGCCACGGATACTCTCAAGTCTGCAGACAAGAGAGGAACACTTCAATGCATCAGTGGGGAGCGAAGACCTAGGAGTAAAAGCGAAGTCGGAGGAGTCAGGCGCAGAATTCGCGAACATTTTGACCGCCTACACACTCACGAGCCAGCTGAATTTTCGACACATTTCGAACACCGATTATCAGGCTCTTGAAGGACCTGTCACACAATGGCGGCCGCCTGTAAAACCTGTGCAAAGGAAGCGTCTAACATCATCACACTCAAACGCTGCGCCAAATGCAAGACGCAATGGTACTGCTCCCGCCCGTGCCAGAGGGCAGATTGGAAAAATCATAAAGAGATCTGTTGCAAGAACCCCAGAGAGACATTTGCCAATACTGGAAGCACCTCTTCACCCCACAATCGAGCTCCCCCCAAAGGACTTTCCGCACCTATAGACAAACCATTCCACCAGTTGGACAGCAAAACGTGGCTCCACGTCCGCCCTGAGAAAGACGTCTACAAACTCCTCATCGATACGTACCGTCTTCGCATGGAGGTTCAGTGCAATTTTGAAGGTGATGCAGACATGGACAGCATTTACGGAGGGGCGCGCGACAGTCGCGACGGCTTTCGTCGATTTCTGCGCTGGACTGAGAGTAGACGTGGCTTGCTCCCCTCGTGGTGGTCTCCTGAAAAAGCCGCAGAGTGCCAGGCAACAGGTATCAGAGGAGGATGGAGCTCGCTCGCTTCTGCGGTCGAAAAGAGGGACATCCTCGACCACTATGGAGATTCCAGCATGCCAATGCAGATGAGAATGTTCGGAGAACAGATCTATGGCACTGGACCCGGTGGACAGCCGGGGGCTGGAATGCTACAGATGATGAAGCAACGCGAAGCAGGCGAGATGCACGGAACTACACTGGACGTTTCCAATTTGATGCGTCGCTGTGGAGATCATCGGCCTTAAGATGGGCGCGCCAAAGTCGGTGCACATACGGCAAGGGAGGCTGTGCTGTCTGCACATTCTACATGTTTGACCAGGTCAAGATGCACGTGTAACGGACCTGTCACGGAAATTGTTGATGGCAATGGAAGGACCCTCGCATTCACCTTACCCTCAAGGCTTCGAGAACTGCCATGCTTTCATTCACATCATGTGTCGTTAACGATGTTACTTTAAACTCTTTGGCTATGTCTCAACCGGCAAGAATATTCTCTTGGTCCGATAGCGAATACCATGGAAGGGTAAAGCTCGTTGCTAGTTTCTATTCTGTCACTAATTGAGTAAAGTTTAGCCGAGCTGCTTAATATTGGTCGGTAGGTTTTAAAGACCAGTGTCTATCTTATTTGATTGATACAGTAGCTACCGTTTTGTCTCAAATAAATCTTAAAACTTTAAGTTGCTATTGTTTGTTGATTCAATTGCAGATGCAGACGAATAGGACGAACACTGCCGAGGAATTCCATTCGGCCAAAAAGCCCACATCGTGCAGCTACCGATGGGGTTTTCTAGCATTTCAACAGAAAGGCGGCCGTTTCTGGCCTCAAAGTGGCCATTTTCGGCATGAATTTCACAGATCCTCTCACTCAATGTGAAAATATAAATGACATGCTTCTTCCATTCCAATGATGGACCAATGCCCCATTAAATATCACCATGAACCTTTGCCTTGATGAAATCAATAGCACCACGCGTCTCAACCCACGCTTCGTAATTGTACTGCAGGATTATTTGTGTTTCCTCCACGCTTCCGGGAGAGTATGCCATAGGACGTCCCTTGAAACAATTGTGCGGATTGACAAGAGCGGGCCACAAATACTTATTTGCGCTATGGACTTCCTTATATAAGGTATCGATCTGTGCCTGCAACTTTTGAATCATGGTCGGGCGGGTATCGCCTTCACCATTCATGATATTGTGGTTGGCACAAACAGCGGGGCTCAGAGGCACCGACGACTGAATTATATCAAGGATCTCGCGAGGAACACTTGCGCTTAGACTCGAAAATGACTGTTCCAGCCGCATGAGGTCAAAGAGCAGCTTAATTTTCAAGAGGGTCAGGGAAGAGAAGTGACTGAGAGCATGGAAGTGACCACAGAATCGATCAACAGGCTCAAACACATCGGCATTTTTGATATCGAGGTATGGAAGAGAGGTGTCTCCCCAGTCATAACGCGGATTCTCACTCACCACGACCCACCACTTGATAAAGTCGTAGCATTCTTGGTCCTTGTTTAGACGCAGCATCAGTGCAGGCACGAGATCTCGCACGCCCATGTTATCACCTCGGCACAGACGCAACATATCCATGAGATGGTCAAACTGCGCCTCAACGGACTCGGCATTGTTGACTTTGGCCATTGCTTCGACCAGTGCAAACCGAGCTCGCATATAGTCGCGGGTTTCGAACAAGCCCCAGAAGTGCCCGACGCCATTGGTGAAAGGATCTTCAGGCATCATGAAATCTCCAGGGTGGTTGCGCAGGGTCTGCTCTTCTTCCTCCACAGCGACGCGAGATCTTCGAATGGCGTTGCAAGCAGATTTGTGTGATGGGCGATCAGTAACCTGGTGATCGCGGCCGCAGTATGATAGCACCTTACACCCAGAGCACCGAAGAAGACCCTCCTGCTGACCACAGACGCCACAGCCGGAAGGGAGTACTTTTGATAACATTTCTGCGATAGCGAATGGAGAGAAATGAATGTGGAAAGTATGGATCTGTGGGGGCAGAAGGCCTCAGAACCAGAAAAAGCGGTCTAATGATGTTTTCCTTCGGTGTGGAGAAAAGTAGACGAAGATGTAAGATGCCGTTTCTCGTGGGATGGAATTTGAAAATGACACTCTTCTGGTGATTGGTTGCTTGGCAGAAATAAGGGGGTTAGCATCACGTGATTGTTATGCTCACCCCTTCGAAGGGCGGTGTAGGGCGACTACACACACACACAATTCATTAACGCCCGGCGGCTAAGCCGAAAGGGCAACTATCGCTGATCTACTTTACTATACATGGCATAATATATGCATTGCTGTGTCTCCTCAGAGCCCATGCATAAAACCTTGCCGTATGTGTCAATTCCAGCACGCAGTGTCGCAGCGGATCCTCGTGGGTTAGTAATTTTGTTAGTAGGCTGGCTTGAAGGCGCTTCTCCAAGTGTTCAACATCCTATTTTCGGCAGTTGAAGCGCGTCTACCAAATGTAGCACGAGGTGGCTGGTGGGTTAGATCGGAAGAGAGGGGGTGATCTGTGCTCGTCGACATGGTTAAATGGCCTCGAGTCGGCCCGTCGCGATGGCGAACCGTATCGAGGCCCATACCGCTTCGGCGTCCACTTCTGATCATCAGAAGGCGATTTCCCTCCTAGAAAAAATGATATGTTTCCCCGGTAGGTGTCGGTACATTGTAGCAGTTCCGTTCGGTGCGCAGTCCACTTCCGACATCGAAAGAGGAAGTGCTCCACGGTCTCTTTAGCTTGTCCACATGCACACTGATCCGTTTCTGCCGCGTTGATTCGATAAAGGTAGCCATTGAGCCTTGCCATGCCAGTCCGGAGCTGAGCCAGCACGCTTGCTTCTTTCCACGACAAGCGATCATACAGCTGTCGAGTGTGTTTTCCTGGAAGTGCTGCATCCACTCGTTTGACATGTTTTCCGACGTTCTCTGGCAAGCCTTTGCCAGTGGCTACATGTGACTGTGCGACATTCAGGGTTGTTGACTTCATCCTCGGAACTCGTGCTTGGAGAAGAGCGTCCTCTTGAGTCGCAGTCGTCTTGAGTCGCGGTCCTGGCCTGCTCTTTAGCCAGGCCCAACAATTTGTTTTCTTCACTGGTAGGGACCCAACGGATGTTGATCCGGTTTCCGGCTCTCCCTAGCCTTCTGATCAGCTTGTAAATCTGGTCGATGTGTCCCTGGCCCGACTGTTGTCGAGGATTCCTCAGCGTGAGCGCTGCTGCTTTGTTACTCGTGAGCAGCGTGATTCTGTATCCTTTCACTCCTGGTAGCATGTTCAACGCGCATGCCATTGCTGCCAGCTCCGCCGAGTACGGGTTCTGCTCTGCTCTGACGCCCAGCGTGACCGAGAAGGCTTTCAGTTTCAGTTTCCGGTAGCGAGGTGGCTCTTTTTCGATTGCTCCACCAAATCCCAACAACTCGTTACGCGCCGAGCTGCTGACCGCGATCTGCATGTATCCACCCGCTTCGGTCTGGGACTTTTGCGGTTCATCGATATCAGTCTGCATGCGTTCCTCCCATGGGGCCAACGTAAATGGGTTGATGGTCTCCAGTGTTTCCATGTCGATGTGCTTAAGCGCATCCGCTACGTGGTATAACGGCGAGCCATGGTATCTTCTGAACTTCCTGATCCGATCTGTATTTCTGCGGAGAGGATTGGTTTCTGGCAGGGTGTGCATGTCCGTCCACATCTTCACGGCCCGTCTCCAGAAACGGTGTTGAGCGGTGGCGATGTGGGCCTCCGCCTCTGCGACACTGGTCGCAACTGTGAGGAATGTCCCTACGATCGCCTGCGCTCCTACCCTTTGGACACGGTTGATTGGTCCGCTGGCTTTATCCTTGAAAGCGTGCATCCAGACATTGGAGGCGTAGTCCACGACCGTCGATGTGAACAGCTGCCGCGCTGTCGCTGGGGATAGACCCCGAAGTCGGCGCAGCTCCATCGCGGCCTCCAGGCCCTTGGACGCTGCCCTCGCGATATGCTGCTTGTACTTGAGTCTAGTGTCCATTAAGACGCCCAGAATCTTGACATGATCTTGGGGCACAACCGTCTGTCCCTTGATGGTAAACGGCTCATGGTCCGATTTATGCGTCTTGGGGTTGAAGTGTATGATAGCCGTCTTTTCAGCTTCAAAAGTCGCTCCGCTTCTCCTTTCCCAGTCGAGCGCCTCATTGATAATCGCGTCAATTCCTTTCCTATTAGTCTGCGCTGTTGGCCCGGTCACCCATGCGGTGAAATCATCCACAAACGCAATAGCTCCTCCCTGGCTGTCGATCTGTCTTTGCACGAGGTCTGCGTTGAAGAAGAGGAATAGGATCGGGGACAAGGGTGAGCCCTGAGGTAGGCCAGCCTGTGGAAGGCTCTGGACCTCCGACACTTGCCCGTTGATTTGGATCGTCGCCGTTCGTTCCGAGCAGAACGCCTCGATCCACCGGAGCAGCACCTCCGGTGTCCCTCGCGCCTTCAACCTCTGAAGCAGTCGTTCTTTGCAAACCCCATTGTAGGCTCCTTTGACATCGAAGCTGATCAGACTCAACACCCGGCGGCCACGCCACGCCGTGTAGATTTGCTCTTGTAAAAGCAACAGTGCCTGCTCCGCTGACCGCTGCTTTCGGGCTCCGAAATGACTGGTCGGAAGCAAGCCGTGTGTCTCCACAGCGTGTGAGATCCTTTCTGCCACCACGGATTCTAGTATCTTGCCCAGTGTCGCTAGGAGTGAGATTGGCCTCCATGCTTTGGCAATGGTGTAGTCTTCTTTATTCGGCTTTTTGAGCGGTATGATCTTCGCATGTCTCCACTGTCACGGCAACATGCCTTCTTCCAGTGACGCCTGGAACAAGTCGAGAACCCTGTGCTTGACCGTGGGCCACGTCATCTTCCAGACTATCGCCGGTAGACGGTCTTCACCCGGCGCCTTCCATGATTTCGCTGCAAAAAGCTGTCGTTCTACCTCCTCCAGGCTGATAGCAGGCATTCCCACTGGCTCCCTTTGTGGTCTGGTCTCCTCGTCGTCAATAACGTCAGGCAGAGGGGAAAGAATTTGGACAGCAGCTCTTCCGCTTGCTCTTGATGATCCGTGGTGGTAGTCCCGTCTGCTCTGACGAGCTGCGGTAGCTTTTCGAACGCCGCATCCTCTCCCGACTTCAGGTATTTAGCGGCTTTCCATATGTTGTCGTTGTCTGCAAGGAACTCATTCCAATGCTTCTTCTTCTGTTGCCGGATGGCATCGTGGTATTGCTTCGCCGCACTTTGGGCCGTCTTTTCCAGGTGTGGTACTTTTCGTCCCGCCCGGCGCTCCGAGCGAGCATGATTTCGCCAGTATGTGTATATTTGGCGCAGCTGTGTTAGGTCGGCTGTCCACCATCGTTTCGCGTGTGGTGACGGTTTTGGCATTTGCCTTTGGAGTCAAAGAATGCACCGCCTCGCTGACCGCCGTCATGAGTCAGTCCGTCTTCTGCTGCACCGTGCCTCCCGACAGAGTGGCGGTCAGACCACTCGCGATTCTGGCATTGATCTCTTTCCATGGTGCGTTCTTCAGCAGAAGTCGTTCCGGATGCTTCGGGGCTGCCCACGGTGCATCGAACACCGTCTCAATGGCACGGTGATCCGAGCCGTGCTCCGTCCCATGTATCGCACACTTGATCATTGAGTCTGACATTTTTACCGTACAGAGGAGTGCAAAACCAGCTTCACCATTTTGCACTCTTGCCTTATTTCTGGGACCACTGCCAAGAGGCTTGCTCAGAGATTGAGTGCTGTCTAGTGAACAATGGTATGATTGATACGCTGCATCTTGCAATCACCAGGGCTAAAGTCAAATTCCCATACTGCAAAGAAAAATTTAACAACCCAGCTTCGCTATTGAATATCTAGGCTTTGGTTCTGAGTATTATGGCTGAGGCTATAGCTAGAAAAAAAAAAAGGGCGCGCGCTCGTCGAAAGTATTTCCGGGAAAGGTTTCCCGGCCAATGCGAAGTGGGTTGGAAGCCTTTTTCAGAAAACCCCTCGGGCCTCAGCTGCTTCCTTACTAAATTTGTAACAAAAATTGTTGATTTTTACGCATGGGCCCCTATGACATCATTGAAGACGCTCCGTCTGGCCGGGGACAACTGGCTCGAATAAGAAGCGGGGTGTTTCTACTCTGTGTGCCGATCTTTAATAAGAACTCTGAAATGAGAGCGAGGCACATGTCAGCATCGGAGCCGATTACCCGCTCACCTTTGTCAGTAGCATTTTTCATCCATCTGATTCAACCTTCTTCACCTGGATGCGAGCTTATTGTCGTTGATCTTGTATCAAACCTGCCAATCTCGATCTCATAGTCCGTATTTTTGGTTACTCTCTTCTCATTGTTGAAACTGTACTCGTCACATTATGGCGTGTTTCGTGCGAACTGCAGTCTTGGGTGGAGCGTTCGACACCCCAGCGAGGTGGGGAATTAAATATTCTTCGTGTCTATCACACACTGACAGCTCATATAATCTAGATACACCGGGATAGAGCCACTGGGAACTGGTATTTCCGGGCTTGTATGGTTTGTAACATTCATTCTTATACATGAGAATGTGAGAAAGGAGACTGACAATTTTTGCACGGTGCAAGCTCTGCCAAGGACCAGATTTGCGACCAAATGGTTGCGGTGAAAAAGTTCCCCGAGCCATTCAGGACGGCAGGCATTGCGAAGCGCGCGTTCAGGGAGATTAAATTACTGAAACATTTGAAGCATGAGAATGTTCGTTGACTTGAAATCTATATGTCGAGGTCTTCTGCTAATGAAGAACAGGTCGCCAATCTGATCGACATTTTCATATCTCCTTCGGAAGATGTGGAAGCTGCCCCAAAGCATTCTTTTGGAACTTGGTTGTTAAAATTCCAGTTATCTTGTAATGGACTTCATGGAAGTCGACCTCCAAGCTCTTTTGCAGGCCAGAACCATTCAAGGAGAATTCGTTCAGTACTTCCTGTACCAGATAATGGTTCGATAACTCGTGATTGCTCGCCGATATTTGTTGTGTTGCTGACCAGACGTTCAGCGAGGTTTGAAATATGTACATTCAGCGGGCGTGATTCACCGTGACCTTAAACCAGGCAATATCTTGATAAACAATAACTGTGATCTTAAGATATGCGATTTCGGGCTCGCGCGAGTCCAGGAACCCTGCATGACCGGCTACATTTCAACGAGATACTACAGGGCCCCAGAGGTCATGCTTACGTGGCAGAGATATGATGAGCAGGTTGACATCTGGAGTGCTGGATGTATCTTTGCCGAAATGCTACTGGGGAAGCCTCTTTTCCCAGGGCAGAACCATATCAACCAGTTCCATGTTATCACAGAATTACTCGGATCACCGCCGGAGGATGTCATCACCAAGATAACCACTAGAAATGTTAGTGTATAGAACATCCCTTCCACCAGCAGCCACTAGGCCCCGCAGAGGTGCCTGATGACATACTTCCACGGTTTCTCTTTCTGACTTTTATTTTCGTGGCAGACTCTGAATTTCGTCCAGTCACTTCCAAAGAGAGTGGGTAAGCCGCTGTCCGACATTATTCCAAATGTCGATCAAACAGGTATTTTTCTTCATTCGCTGTTCGTGATCTTTGCACTAACCATAGCAGCCATCAATCTGCTTGAAAAGATGCTTGTATTTGATCCACACGGACGAGTGACCGCATCTGAAGCTCTCGCTTTTCCGTATCTCGCGCCGTATCATGATCCGACAGATGAACCGAAGGCTGCAAGCACATTTGATTGGACATTCAACGGCATTGACCACCCAGTTGACACCTGGAGAGCAAAGATGTGCGCAAAATTTTCTCCTTGTGCATGAATAATGGCACTAACTGTGGATCAGGTTCGCCGAAGTACTAGAGTATCATGAGCAAGCTAAGGTGGAGGAATCTGTGGAACAGTGGCTGCAGACCGAACCTATGGCAGTAGATTAAATATCCAAAAGTCCCCAAAGTATAGCACCCTTTTTAGTGACAAGTCGTTAGCTTATTCGATTTCTCAAAATCTGAATGAGCAGACACGGTCATGTGACAAGACTAGTGTGTTAGGATACAACCTCTCCAGGGCTCTGCTCCTGGTACAATCAATCAATCATACCGTGCTTCTAGGTGTTGATTCTCTTGATATTAGCTGAAACGTATTGCTTTCAGATCGACACTAGGGCCTAAAAATATATCAATGTACGAACTCATCATTATCTCGCAACTCTCAAACTAAAAACACACCTAGTCAGCACTTTACGCGTCGATCAGAATATAACAGAGTCGATCCATTTCATTCAGCGAGCCACAAATGAATCATATATGAGAGTGCTCAACGATGCGGTTAATTTATATTTGAACATTTCAATGGGTCGATGAACAAACCGGCGGCAAAAGGCAGACGTATTAAACGATTCAGGTGGCAGAATCCTAGATCAAACGTTAACGTGATTCCCAGACAACCGCCGACATGACACGCATCCTTACCAATAGGGAGCAGGCCAAGGCTCCTAAATCTAAGCGCTAGGGTCGTACAGGGGGCCTTCTCTCTGTCAGGGATGCAAATACCCTCATAGAGTCGCGAGATATTGCAGAGGCTGAGAAAGAAAGGCGGAGGTGGGCGCGGGACGCCAAGAAGCAACGCGATGAGAGG
>JAXQJQ010000139.1:0-14446 GCA_037042055.1 Penicillium sp. S103-07
TTCGGGCGGTGTGCGCAGGTCAACCGGGTGCGCAGGTCAACCGGGTGCGCAGGTCAACCGGGAAATACGTTAGTTATTATTGTTGTATAACGTAATCGGAAAGCGAGTGACGCACTTACCCACCCTCTATATTTTAAAACCACCATTTTAAACCAAAAGGCCATTGTATTGATTATTCTACCTAACTGGGCATGTAGGAGGCGTATGCCCTGTCTCTACACATATATAACAGGTGTATTGATGCTGTCGTGCTGGTTCTACCGCCTGCTGAATGGGCTGTGTGGGTGCAGCTGGAGATAGTGCCGTAGGCTGTATGATAGGCTCACGGCCTTGCAAATGCTCTTGAGCCTCATTGTACAGAAACGCCAGCTTTGTAGGCTACGCATTTGTCAATACGCGCGCGCTTTTGCTTCTGCACTGCGTTGACAGCACGTAACTCCTTGTTTTCTTGCTCAAGTAATATGCCGTTCCGCGTAGCCAGCTGACAGCCTTTAATAAGCTGGTTTAACGAAGTTTGCGAGGGCGACGGTGGGCTATTTGAGCGTCGTTTTAAGAAAGCCTTCATTGAAGATGCTTGTTTATGCAATTCGGCGACGGTCGCAGGTGTTTTTGGAGTACAAACACTAGATCGGCTGCTTGGGCGGCTTCCTGAGGGTGTATACGTTCGAAGCTGCATATTAAGCTTTGAAAGTACTCGTTCTGGTTCGAACGGTACTAAACCTGCTGCCGCGAAGCTATTTTTAACTGTATCTGCTTTGAAAGCGTCTTCGCGAGCTTATGGGCACACTGTGAGGAAATCAAGCTTATCAATATGGTTGATACCAAGCCGCATTTTTTTGATCAACCAAGCCTCCGTATAGGCGCTTTAAGCTAGCAAAACATCCGATATCAAGTGGATTTAAAAGATACGACCTATGCGCTGGCATGCAGATAGGAATAATCTCATTTTCAAAGCAAACTTGGTCGAATTGGGGTGTTAAATGACTCCCGTGCCCATTAAGGACTAATAATCGATATCGGCCTGTGTACGTCTAGTAATTGACGGAATGAATAGCTTTCGAAGCCATCGAAGGCCAATATCGTCTGTTGTCCATCCATTTTGGCTAACTTTGAAACGCCAATCTCTTGGAAGGCCGTCGAACCAAGCCTGGTTGTATAGTTCGGCCTTAAAGATAATCGTTGGCGGGAGAGCCCACCCCGAAGCGCTAATTGACCCAATTATAGTCACCCACTCTCGATTCCCAGGCTGTAAAACTGATCTCCGACTGTGGTATTCTGCGCAAGTAATAAATTTCGCGGTCACAGTAAGGCCCATTGCGAAGCCTGTCTCGTCAAAGTTGTAGATATCCTCCGGTAGGATACCGTATTGCTGAACCGTAGCTTGTACGCTATGAAGCCACTCCTGAATCACCTTTGGATCCTCTTGTTTTGCTTGCTGATAGTCCTATCGTCGTGAAAAGCGGGATTTTAGCTCTGAATGACGGTGGGTATAGTTATAGACCCACTTTTCGCTGACGGTCTGGATTGGGGTTGAACCACGTTTTGCAAGCAAAAGATTCGCCATTTCTCGTACCATAGAGGGCCTAGGGGCTGCTCCACGCAAATTTATGGATAATATCCATTTCTTAAGTGATTCCTTTTCAATTTGAGTCAAATTATGGCTATTTGCGCGGGTTTCAGCGCGGTTTGTAGTACCGCGTACTCGACGGCGAAGCGTTGGTTCAGGGACATTGAATCGGCGCGCTATTTCGCGTATAGACGTAATTTCCTTCTTCTGAATAGCTTGTATGGCTAACAAGGTATGGCCCTCCTGTTTGATAGACCTTTGGGCTATTTGAGCGCGATCGGCAGGCATAGTGGTCGATAATATAATAAAAGAGACGGGTTGGCGGGCGGCGAAGTGGGTAGGTGCGTCACTCGCTTACATGCGTCACTCGCTTACATGCGTCACTCACTTACCGAATACGTTAACGGTCACCAATCTCATTATCTCTGCGTCCATAGTTCTAAATCAATCTTTTGGAGTTAAAATCTTTTGGAGTTAAGGAAACCGCCAGTGATGTAGATCTGCAAAGGTCTAGAGTGCTGGGCCACTCATTTCCGGGTTTGTACACCTTGTCAACTAGATGAGACGAGTAAACCGGTTATAGAAGCCGGCATTGAAATCTGCCTGAAAGTTCCCGGGGTCCAAAACTGACCTCGTAGCCACAGGGACTTCCGGGCCTCTCTTATCGCAAGATCTGCTTTTCGCACAGCTACCCAATATACGGACGAAACAATACGCAGATTGAAACTTTTGCGATGTTGAAAACCACATAAAGCTTGAATTGATCTTCTCTACGGTATTAGCTATCCTTGCAAGCACATCACCAGAAATCATCCGCCGCGAATACTGCGGTAGCAAGAATACTGCGAGAAATTGAAATGAACAAAGACGGCCATTTAAAGCAGGTGGTTCAGACTGCACTGAGCGTTCACGTCGAGGTTCACAAGGCCAATCTAATAGTGGTGAGTTACTTTCAAACTCGGTAGGATGATTTGGGATAGGTCATACGTCCTTGATGTCCTTGTCGGTGCAGCAGTAAACATCACCTCCGGAGCAACTTTCACCGAGAGCACCAGGGGCGACGTTGCCCAGGGTCAAGAGACCGCCATTGCCATTATCCTTGCAGACAGGCCTGCTTCCGTTGTCGCAAGTACTACTCCCCCCCTTCTCAGAGCCGATGTCGCCGGCAATGGCGGTGGCGGCAAGGGAGAGAACAGCAATGAAGAACTTCATTTTGTGTGGTAGTAGATATTTTGATACTAAATATGTCAGTGGCCTTGTTGAGTGTAGAAATTTGGGAAGCTCTCACTGAATGGTATTGTATTCTGAGTAAATGAAAATCTGAGAGAGAAAGATGGATGTTCGCGCTTGTGAATCTCTTCTGCTTTATACTTCCAAGTAAATTATTGCTTATTGTGCAGAAGGAAGTGATCAACATGAAGTGACCATTAAAAAGAATGTACCTTTGCTTACGGTTACCACCGGAGCTACTATTAATTCGCTACAGTATGCATTGACAGAAACGGATGGCTCACATACTTAGTGAGTCAGTAATCGTCATGCGCTGGAGCACTCATTCTGTTCTTGGGGAACCTAATTTTTTTTTTTTTTTTTTTTTTTCAAACGTCAAACATTTACGTAGGGAAAAATTTTGAAGCTTATATGAAGGGCCCAAGTGCCACCTTACATGGTCAAACGAGGGGTGTAAAGAGTGCACCTGGGGCGTTACGCTGCGTGTTAAACTTAGCCACTATATTATTTTAGGAAAATTTCAAACAATCCAAAGATAGTCAGAGGAATTCATTCCAGATGATCGGGAAACAATTTTGCGTATATAGCGTTGCAGTCCAGAATTCCAATACGTAAACCAAGGCTGAAGGTCCCGGTCTTGGATCGAGACAATTTCTCCCTTACAATCGGCTCTTGCAATCTCAGTTCTCATGGTTATCTTTTCGATAATTCCCACATCTCCGAATTAACTATGTAATGTTCTTCAATTGTGAATGATTAAAAAAAAATACATGTCATTATATGTCTTTATGCACTGCATTGATAACAAGACAGAAACCCTCCCTGGCGTTCATGAGTATCACGCTTGATCTCATTAGGCACTCTATCAAGCGTCCATAGACCTTCTTAATTCCCTTCGCAGTTCCTTGAGCCTTGCGCAGTGCACCAAGATATAGGCGGCTGTGTCTTAGGCGCCGCACGCGCAGTGGCCGGTCGTCTTGGAATTAGAGAGCCTTAGCATAGGTGGATAGCCAGCAATGGCCCGTGCGTAGTTGCGTCAGCAGGTACAGCCGGTTTCTAGGTAGGGTCCCGTACAGGCGCCTGGTGTATGTGGCTGGCAGCGTGCTATCGATTTTTCGGAGATGGCCACGTCCGCCGGATGACTTCCATTATTGCTCCCACTGAGCACAGATGTTATTGCGGACGTATTCCTTCTCCCTTAGGAGCAAATGGCTGAAGGGATTGTGTTATCCCTGGATTCGCCGCACTGTTGGCCAGTTGATCCGCTGCGTCGTTTCCTGGGTCCTCGCAATGTGCGGGCATCCATTGAAGTCGGAGCACAATTCTCTTCGGCTGAACCTCCCTGGCGGCTTGCACGATGGCGTGAATGATTCGCTATCTTCAGTCGGGTCGGATTGCACCATTTTGCACCATTTTGTAGCTTAATAATAGCCTTTAAATGACTGAAATTGAAGGATAGATAAATAGGTTGTAGGTAAATTGGTTGATTGTTGGATATGGGGCGAGGAATTGAGGGGCAATATCGGCTGTGGGATGAAGAATTTCTCGTGGACGGTACGTTGTGGGATCGATCGTTCGAGTGGAGTAGTCGGAGTTCACGGAATTGGATAGAGGTTAGAGAGGAGTGGCGGCGGGGAGTTAGGAAAGGTTTCTTACCCGCCTCAGGGTCTAGAAGCCGAAAATTCATCCTATATCAGATGAATATAGTAATATTCGAAGCCAGATTTACATCTACGCTCTGCGACTCGAATTCTTAAGCCCTAATATGACACACGCCAATACAGATATGATATGCCCGTCAATCTGTGGTTCCTATAACTAGAATAGGATCTGTTTTCACATGACGCAGGTGGGACGTAGCCTCTTGTAATTTACTAAACGCTGCTACACACATGGTACCACTCTAACCCTTCCCCACTCCGTAGTAATGGGCTTTTTCCTCTGTGTATGGCTCTTGAGAGTCATCTAGAGTTATGCTTACAGTATGACTCCGAGACATCGCCACTCAAAACTGCATTTTATCCGCTATATGACAGAGAGCTAGTCACTAACGACTACTAAGATGACTGAAGAAGCTGGTTTTTAGTCTTGAAGTTTAATTGGAAAAGCTGTCACCGGCTACTTGCCAAGAATGGTAGGGAATGTCCGCCAGCTCGACCATATGGACTAAAGATGCCGGTGGTGTTTACAACTTTGCCACCGCTATGTACGCGGTAGAGTCCTCCAGCTTGACCCATTGTGCTCTCTGGTTCTGTGCGATACCTTATTAGAGAATCCTAGCAATCTAGATTAATAGCTCTCACACATCTAGGATAATCTTTACTAGGTACTCTTTGCCAGGGAAGTCAATGTTTGGCTAAGCCTGCTGCAATGTAACGTTAAAATACTAGTCCTAATCTCGCAAAACCCCATCTATCACCGTCATCTCCAAAATAAGATTTTCGACATAATTGAGGCTTTTGACTTCAAAGGTTCGATCGTTGCGTCTAGACCCATTAGCTCGGAAATTGCAATTTGGGCCGTACGGATGCCGTAACTAACGTCCGCACAGGTATATCCTGGGAGCTCGGTAAACGGTCCAACCACGCCAACATTGGAAAGTGGCTGAATTGGTGGCCGGTCATACAATGACCTCGTGAGAAACAAGGCACTCATACGAGGCATCACGCGCGGAACCGTAACAGTCAATGACGAAGGCGGGTGGTACTGAAGGTTCAAATGCCCCAATATTTCTGCCATAATATCCGAGCCCGAACAACAAAGCATCTGCTTTTTCACGTAGTTTCCTTCGAGGCCAGGAAGGCGCGCGAATCCCCAGAGGACGCGAACACCACGCGGCTGCTCTGCGAAAACCGGCTGGGAAGGGATACATAAATTTATCTTCCATCTGCTTTCACCGAGATAAATGAATGCCCCGGCTTTAGAAGAGCACTGTATGAGGGCTTTGAGACAGTCGAAAAACGTAACATCTTCTGTTGTGATCGTGAAAGATTCCAATATTGATTCTGACTGGCGCGTACAAAAGTTGTATGGGTTGCCGAAACCATGGTGTTTGCTTGCCAGGTCTAACCAGACAGACCAATTTTGATCCAGCATATCGTCTGCAACCATCGACTGCCATGCTGGCGCAGAGTTGTTTGTCCCCGCTTTTGAGCCTGAGATAGTGGATCCTACACTGACAATGACAATGTCGTTATCTCCTAGGATTTTGCGCAGCTCTAGATTTCCCTGAACAAGTACAAACCCGGTCACACTTTGTCAAGTGTCGTTGTCGACCACCTTGATATCCTTAACTTTGGTGACGAAATGGAAATCTACCCCATAGCTTCGTAGAAGTGAATATACCGGCAAGTACAAAGATTGATACTGGTAATAGCCTGTGATATCAAGGCAGCTTAAAATACTTAGACCGTGAAATTCATGCAGGTATTGGTGCAGAGAACGCTTAAATTCCGCCGCGCTATGCCATGGCTGGAAACCAAATCTGATAGATGGTTAGAAACCATATCGAGGATGTCGAGATGGGTAATCTAAATACGCACTGGGCAGACCATATAGTCCAAAAAGAGGACTGAAAGAAAGTCTCTGGCAAATTCTCGTTAATCTTGCTCCGAGCCAGATTTCTCTCCCGTTTGATGAGAAAATGCACCAAACGCAACCGGGTTTTATAGCTCAGATTAAGAGACTCAGTGGGTATGTGTTTGAGAGAACCACCAGTTTGAGCTAGAAAACAAGTACGAGAATTTTCCGTCGCAAGGACACGCTTTGTTTTTGCTGTTTGAATATCGTTCAGAAGAGATTGCTCCTGTTCCCATTGTGCTGAGGGAATCATTGCAAGGAGTCTTCTCATAGGTAAGCCGGCCGAAACGGGCAAGCATGCAGCGAATTGATCGTATCCAACAGAGGAACTATCCTTGGAGTGCGATAATTTCTCGGAGAAGACTTGGTTGTCTATGATGTGGATTTTGGACGGGTGCAATTTAGCATGCCTTAACAGATAAACCGCCGAAACCAAGGGTTCGGTCCCACTTCCAAAGATCCAAGCCTCGGTATTTGCAGCACTGCGCTTAGATTCGCCCTGCAACTGACTGTCACCCATTGCATAGCCGATATTTGATGAAGATTTCGACTAGACCAACAAATACATATTTAGAGAGTCTCGGTTTTATTACTTAACAGGAAAGATATGCTGCGAGTTTAGAGGATTGGCACAAGTGGTGACGTCATATGACTGTTTGCAATTCACAAGAGGCAGTTAGCCCTACAGGTAGCAGTGCCTGACTAGCGCCCCCCACCTTGCGGTGGTACAATCGAAAGTGGCCAGGTGAGCGGTCAGCTCGGCGGTGAATTGTGTTACTATGTTAGTCACCTGGTCCAGTCAACGAGGCTTGACTTTACCGGATATACCGGAAACGGCGGCAAATGACATTTTCTGAACCTATTGAAAAGGCGAACCTGCCGAAAGGGCATTTTAACTTGGGGTTTTTGGGTTTGCAACAAATGACTCCTCCCGGCTCTCTCCCCTCCCGGCCCGGGGCTCAACTTCCTGTCCTATAGCCCAGAGTTTGCTAATTATGGCTGAAGTAATTGGTGATTTGAATGTAAGTCAATCTAACAAGGCAAGTGCGATGATTTCTGGCTTACGCTCATAGAAACGCCCTTCACTAGATTGGACCGACGACCCTATGGAATTGAATGCCGAGGACAACTGGAATGGACCGGCAGGGTATGGCGTCATGATGAATGAAGTTTTACGGATTGCGACATGCTCATCCAATTATGTGCGCCACCCGAGAATCTAACCATCGTTCGTACCTTCAAATCAGTGGGCAGTTTCTACATCTAGAACGAGCTCGAGCGGGTAGTTCTCCATATTCAGACGTCCACCGTGGAAACCGAAGCCTTAAGAAGGATCAGGTGGAAGGTGGGATCCAAGGGTTGAGTACGCAGGTGATCCAGCCAGTGAAGCATTTGCATGTATTTTGAGTAGTAGTTCCGATATGCTCCTTGATAGAGTTTGCGTAGCTAAATGAATAAATGGCTTATTTGTGCCTGTACTGGGAATTGCTAGGGATACCACAGCTTTTGCTAGTTATTTTGCAGAGAAATGCAGAATTGTGTGATTTTAAAGGCTCGGTTTCTGTTACAATAATAGAATCGTCTCCCAAGATCCTTATGCGGCTATAAGCCGAGATTTCAACCGCATATTTCTCCATGTCATCGATCCGCGATGTCACATAGTCTCCGCCTCGTTTCCAAGAACCCTTCCAATGCAAAATTTGATGAACGGGGTTTTGCCTTCTTCTTGACTAGCTGACACGGGCTAAAATAGAAATAACACATCAAATGCCTGATAGAAACTTGCTGACTTGGATATTCATGGTATGTTCTGTGAGTGCCAGAACCAAGAAGAGCTCGGAGAAAGCAAAGAGATGGAAGAACTTATCATGGGTCAGCTGGTGGGATAACATCCGACGGCTCCTTCGACTGGGAGAATTTCTGCAGTGTGAGAAAGTCACGTACTTATTTGCTATGATAGAGGACTTGGGGTAGCAAGTGGTATTTATAGTCTTTCGGCTTGCCTTGTCGCCCACCTGCATCATTTTGCACCAGCGGCGCATTCTTTTGTGGGACAAGGATACGGAGCCGAATACTGACACAAATAATAGTTAAATGAGTATTTATATTTTGATGTTCGTTGCATCAAAAGAGTGAGACCTGTTCTGCGACGGCTAAATATGAAGGAGGCAGCTGTCATCATAACGACGGTGTCACTGGTTATTGCTTATGGCAGGGGTGTCGGTATGTAAAGATGCTGTAAAAATACACTATAACATGGACATAAGCCGTATCCAACTAAACAGCTTTCATACTTACTGAGGAAATTGCAGGAGCCAGCGCAGTGAGTCTGCTGCGCGAGCTTTTCGATACCAAGCATAGTTTTCTAATGCATCAGCGCTGCTTCAGTCGCCTAGCTTTGCTAGGCGCGAACGAAGTCTATAAACTTTTGGGCTGGCAACGTCGGTAATGATCTGCTGCATCTATACAGTATTCATCGTTTTTTACTTGACAAAAGACGCTCATGTTCTATCACTGGGAGTTGATTGATATCTTGTTCGTCCGCCGCATAGATAGTCTTGAGCTTGCTAAATGACCGTTAACCAGTGACCCCACCAATTTCTTAGATAGGGTCCACTTACCACGGCCATGGGCTTTTCAACCCATCTTTCGAGGCTGTTTTCACAATTCCATATCTGCAATGGTCCAAAAGACGACGTATTTCACCTAAACAGCGCTAATATGGACGAATTGTGAAGCTGGTCGAGTTTACCGGCTACCTAATAGGTAAGCAACTGCATGTTTTATCAGTCTCTGAGGATAGGTCGCCGGCATCGGCTAAGATATGTTCATTTCAATTTAAATCTAGCAGCCAATTAGAGTAGATGTGATATCATCGACCCTGACAGATCGCCAGAAAACGAGTTGTGAACAGTAGCCGATTATTAGTTCCGAGAAATTGCCGCTTCGGCCGGGGATCTGGACAGGGTGCCCCACAGTTCACCGCACCGCAGACCAGTCCGGTTCGCCTTGCATTTATCCGAGAACCGAGTGAGAAGAATAATGTCTACTAATCTCCATAGGTCTTCAATGACGCTTGGATCTTACCTAGAAAGGATGAAAAGTAGAAGGGGCTAACGTGTAGCACGTGCAACTATGCTGTTAATCATATCCGCTAATGCAGTTGTTCAAAAACGCCGGCAATCACTAAGCTCGTCGGAAATACGCTACCGCGGTTGATGGTTGGGATTGCCAAAACGCCTCCATAATCATTTCAACATAAACATCGAATTTCCGGGAATTAGGAGCATGTGACTAGCCAACCTTACGAGTATATACTTGAGTTTGTACTTTCTTCTGTTTTAGATCCTAATATCGAGTTGGGATCTTACGATTTATGCCTTCATCTTTTCCGTGGACAATATTTTAGATTCAAGATCTAAGAACTACTCGTCCAAGATCATCCTATCAGGTTCCTAGGTATTTTATCGTATCAATTAGAGGTTTTTCCTTCGGTTAGCATCTACTAACGAGCTGCAGCCCGCACATCCCTTTTTATCTTCCCGGCTCCACTTTCTCGTCCAACGAGCACAATAATTATAACTCGGGGGTTTTCTCTGACAAACTTTGTGATCGCAAGCTCGGCCTTTTGCTTTCAAGTTCGTGTCCTGTACCCTTGGCATCACCAATTGGAGGATGAATTCAAGCAACTGAACGCCGAGCACCTCCGGATACTGCAGGAAGGTGAGGAGAACCGATTGAAGGAGTCGAGGAGTATTTGCGAGAATATTGGCCTCTTGAACACCAAGAATGATTAGGAGCCCAATAATTTCAACGTTTGAAATCTGTTTTGGTGCCCCAGAGGGCCAAAGTATATGTCATTAAAAAGATAGATAGAAAGGGTTGTATTACATGCGCGAACCACTATTGCTTTAGATGAGCATCACTTAATACATTACGTTACATATATCCGCTATGTTCGACTGGCCACGAGGAGGTACCAATGAAGGCGGTGTCTGTGCCCGCTTGCTGGCTCTTCAAGTCGACACATAAATATAAATATTTTCCATGAGAATGGGCCGCTTGAAAACACAATTGGGAAGTCGGATTGTATTGTTGAACGTGGATAATAGAGAAAATTCTGTCAAAGCCTGGCTGAGGTAGTTTTCTCGTGTATAGCGCCAATAAAGGTAGTTCGCCGACCGCACTTTTTCTTTCCATGTCCTTGTACGGACCGAAGACATTATATCCAGGCCCGCAGCTGGTGATCAAGCGGTCACGATGATTATGTCAGGAATGATGTAACAGGTTGATTAATCTAGAATGGAGCTGCATTTACCGAACAGCAGGTGAGCATTGTGGCTTCTCCAGGAATATAATCCCATAGATACTCATCTTTCCTTGAAAACATCCGAAATGTCTTGCCGTCTGCCTCGGTAAACACTCTGCAAAAGATATAACTATTATTTCCCTGTCTGTCTGTGAAATCGCCGTATGCTAAAATAAGAAGCTTTCGCAGGCCTTGTAAACCGAATGCTCATTCAGCAAATTCCAGAACTTCTTCTTTAGTGGACAACGGGACAATGGGATACTGGAAGTTGGCGAAGATGGATGGATCTGGTCCGGTTACTTATGGCTCTCGACACACAGCTCCATATAGCATTTCTAACTCACATAATGTCCGACACCTAGCGACTTTCAGGTTCTGCAGATCAATTGAACTACAAGTGCGGATAAGCAATAGCTTCCAATCTTGACCAATACCAGACACTTGGAGTTGCGATTTCTATATCAGATCTCGAGTAAGAAAGGCTTCAAAACAAGGCACTGGAAGATATTACATACCAGAGCGCCAGGTCGCTCACAAAATCCGACGCATTTTAGTTGTGCATTTTGTATCAGCTTGGTGAAGTCCTTGTTCCGTGCGAAAGGAGTTACGTCTTGATCCGGCTCGAGATCAAAATCCCCATAGTCTAGTCGACATTGATAGTTATTGTCATCTTCATAAGATCCATAGTCATCGTCACTATCAAGAGTAATTCTCATCCGCTCATGATATATTAATTGCCGCAGGGAAGTGCAGTGTGTAGCAATACTTCCAGAAACAGGAATGTAGGTGTCAGACCCGTAACTAACGTTAACGTATAGCTCCTGAATGCTTTGACATGCCTGGAAAAATCTGTCAAGGTCTCGTTCGTAGGCTTCGTCGTCATCTGATATCTTGAATATCAGCTCAAGCGAGCGTAACTGTATTCGTCGTCCCAGATCCACTAAACCTGAAAGAAATTCCGGTGAATGGACGCAATTTTGAAGTCTAAGGGTGTGGAGCTTGTGAAAGATATCGCTTCGGAAGATATGAGGTTCTTTGGGCAGCAGAGCATCTCGGATGCATAGGTTGCGCAATACCGGGAATCTGAGGTGCTTAGGATTCAGTCCAAGGTATTAGTGCAGAGGGGAAGTCACTGAAGGATAAATTACCTAGATACTGGGAACAGCTGGGTCCAAAACACTGGGAGTCTTGATGTTCCATCAAATGAGATGCTCAGGCTTCTGGGATGACTCGAGTTCGCCGCCACGCACGCCCGAACAAGATCTATATCATCCTCATCGGCGCAAAGGCATGATATATCTTGAAGGCTTTGAAAACGTAAAAAAGCAACACGGCGCTCTTGAGTTGTTTTGAAACAACAAAAATTCTTACTTGGGAGAAAAATGGAGCGAATTGCAGTTTGGCGGGATGAGAAAATTCTCAGAACAGTATCCGGCATGCAAACCTCTAGATCCCAGCTGCGAGAAGTCAGAAACAGGAAACAGAAAGCAGGTTGAAACTCAATACCTAATCGTCTCTAGACTGTTTTTCGGTATCATTCTCAATAGAGACTTGAGACATGTGGCGATCAGGTTGATACTGGCCGATTGCTCCAGATTTAAATCCGAGCCAACGCGACCATGGTGACACTGGATGTGTGACTGCTGGCTGTGGCTTGAAGGGCCTGCAATAGAGAGGTGTTTCGCAAATTGAAGGCTGCTTTTCCCCATCCGACCCTGCAATGAGTCTTCGATATCAAATCGTGTGAAAGACCCATCTAGCCTGAGAGTGACATATTCATAGAGTTTCGCGAGTGTAACACGATAAAGTCTCCAGGAAACGAGACATAAGTTCTTCAAATCCTCAGGATGTTGTATCTTTGCATGTCAGAAAGCCGCTGTCCATGAAACGGGCCACTTACGTTTCCCAAGATCAATAGACATATCTCCAGGGGCGTGGTATCCAGCCGCGCTTTGCATGAAGGAAGTGGTTCCCATTGCCCACGTTCCATAACTTCCCCTCGAGAACTCTGAATAGCTATGGATGTGGAGATCTTCGCGTAAAGACGCTGTGTCCGCTATGACGATTTCTGTAACTAGTGACTGCACTTGGCAAACGCATAAGAACACAACCAAGTTTTTAGGCAAATCTTGAAAAGAGCATAAATGTGAAAACGAGTCAATCATATCTAGGCGAATTCCTCGTACTCATTGAATATATGGCTTCTGGACACATTAAAAATGAGATCATCGATGGTGTCGTCATATCTCAGTCCTAATATTTAGGCTCGATCATAAATCATAAATTCGGTAAATTCTGCTGCCGCGTGTTCATCGGCTCTCTATGCCATTGACCTTTGGAAACCTTGAGTAGGAATTTCTTGGTACAGCGAATCATTGCTCGCACTCGGCTCCGAGATATTGCCGCAGGCCGAGGAGTTGTCCTGTCGTCTCCGTTACATGAGCGAATCAGATTCTGCGCTCAGTCCTTGTAAATTGCAGGTAGCCGGAACCTATGATCGATCTGGCACCAAAAAGGCTTGGGTAGAAAAAAATACGCTGTAATTTTGCTACTTTGACTACGAATATATATCTCTGAATAACCTTACTCCTAAATCACCCTAGGCCCTATAAATAGGCTAGATATGCTGTAGCGAATATAATTCTAAGAAGAAGACTTTATAGTAATCTATTGTTATTGAGATATAATGTGGTAATATATCGCGTTTACTATGGAGTTTTGAAGATGGCCACTCACACTTTCACCGTAAAAGGGAGATTGAATCATAACATAACTGGGGCCAAATATCAATCCTCAACGTGGAAACAATTTGTCGAGTCGCTTTGCACAAGTCAAGAAGGAATATTCCCCGCAAGGACATTTTTTACCTCAGACTGTAGTTCACCGATTGATGATCCCGACTGCACAACATTGATGATGTGATGGAGGTCATCATCATTAGAATTCCGTATTGCCTCAAAAAGGTCGTCCAAAAACCCCTGATAGTAAACCAGTTCTTCTTCCATCTTACTTGAGTAGCCCTTGCGCCGCTTGTCGGAGCTCTCATCGAATACGCAGAGAGAATCCCGCTTAGTGCATTCCAAGCACGGGTTTTCAGAACTGCACTATTGTTCGAGACATCAAAATTAAGCAGCGAAGTGATGCGATCTATTTAATATTCCTCACCTTTATCCGCCGACGCTGACATTCTTTGCAGGCGGTTGAGAGTCTTCGTGTCGAGGCGTCTTTCAATACGTCTTCTTCCGATTCTTCAACAACCCGAGATTTGCTAGTTGGCGTATGAGGTCGAATGGGTCTGAAGTGGGAAGCAGACATTTTGTATCAATAGTTGTATGACGGCTGATGTGGTGTAAAAGGTGAGTGGGGAGTAGGAAAAGGCTGGACAACGGAGTAAGCGACGTAAAGTGCGTAATACGACCCAAGTCACTAGCGGTGAAGATGGGGGGAATCGGTAGGAAAAGGAGGGAGCCCGGCAGACAGGCGCGTCGCAAGAGGACCTCTGACGTATGTATATGAGTCAGCAGTTCTAGTTACTTATTACAACTCCTGCGGTGATACGATCTTATACAGTGTATTAAAAAAGGAGGCTGTAATATACCACTTCCATATGGGTTAGCGTGGTTTCGGGCACGGGCCGAGAAACAACGCGTGTGTGTCTTGGGGGGGGGGGGGGGGGGAACTTTTTTCGAATTATAATCACAAACGGGCACTGCCCTTTCGGGGGGCGTGGGCCTAGTTCCGACCCTTTTTTTAGCCGAATG
>JAXQJQ010000140.1:0-19023 GCA_037042055.1 Penicillium sp. S103-07
GTTTCAATACCCTCCCGCAATTGAGGACTTAATTGCGAGATTAAAATGCCTCTCCATACACTATGGGGTATATTAATGATTTCTAAGGTCTGGTTTCCTTAAAGTGGTGAGAATGAGAAATAATCCTGGCATACTTTGGAAGTACCAGTATTCCATGTGACCGGTTATCTCCGATCGGTGCTGCGGGTGAGCTGTCGTGAATTTTCTACTCAGATTGAATTTGTGAACATTATGTCTCGGGAGCGTAAAGCAGAAAGAGGGTCCTCTCTAGTTAAGTTACAGATAGAAGTGGTCATGTTTGTGTCTTTTCTAGGGACATAAACAACGCACAATCAGGATAGAGAAACCTTTCTAGACGAGTAATCAATGGCCACCAGAAGTCCGGAGACTCCTGAGACGCTTGGCTAGTACGTGATTTTGGAGATTGGATAGGGTTTGTCGAGATGGAAAGCATAGAAACCGAACAAGACCTGTTGGATTCAGGGGGTAGGGCATCGAATGAACCAATTTGCGTAGTATAGTCAAAATCTATTCTGTCTCGGCGAAAAACGCTCTACAGTAGTAGTAGTAGTAGTAGTAGTAGTAGAATTCATTTACCCCGACCCCTCGCAAAGCGATATGCAGGCTACAGCCACGATATATGTCCATGTACGTACAGATAGGTTGTTCCACTTCCTGAAAACGAACTTAGAGCCTCGTCAAGGCCTTCCGTGGCCTAATTGCCGTTACCGCTGTTAGGCTGCCCTCATGGCGCACGACTGCGAAACCGTTGTGACGCCTCGGCGAAGTCTAGCACAGCCTCGACCGTCCTAGCCCGCGACACGCTGTCTGGATTACCTCTCTCACCTTCTCTTGAGCCTCCCAGCAGACTCGACACGCTATTAAACGCGTCCCCGACCTTGTTCCTCAATTGCCTCCGCAATTCCCTCAGTTCCGGACAGTCGACTAGCACGTGGGTGACTGTTTCTTGAGCGCCGCACACGCAGTGATCGTCGTCACGGAATCGGTGGGCCTTGGCGTGTGTAGACAACCAGTTATGGCCCGTGCGCAGCTGTGTTAACAGATACGCCCGGTTCCTCGGTAGAGCCCCGTACAGCCTTCTTGTGTAGATTTTGGGTAGACTGCCATCAATCTTCCGCAGATGAGCCCCTTTGGTCGATGACTTCCATTCCCGCTCCCACTGAGGGCGGATTTTGTTGCGGATGAACGCTTTCTCTCTGGTGAGCGGCGGGCGGAAGGGGTGCGTTTTGCCTGGACCTGCCGCCTCCTTGGCCAGTGAATCTGCCGCGTCGTTCCCCGGGTTGTCACAATGTCCAGGCATCCACTGGAGACAGAGCGCAATCCCTTCGGCTTGGAGCTCGCCGGCCGCATGTAAGATGGCGCGAATGATCGTTTGTCCAGTTTTGGTGCCGGGATTCTGGATGGCCTGTAGGGCTGACCTACTGTCACACAGGATCGTCGCGGTATTTGATGGTCTTTGTTGATGTCCGAGTTTGTACACTAAGCTGATGGCATAGAAAATGCCGATCAACTCACCTATGTGGACCGACCACCGGTCCATCGGTCCTACGCGGATCTGCTGGGGTTCGATTACCTCTAGGTTGTCGTCTAGCGCGGCGACAGCGGCGCCTACGCGTCCCTGGCGCCCGGAGGCATCCGAGTAGACGACGACGTCGGCCCTGGTACCTATAGTCTCTGCACGCTCTCTTGCCACCTCTCGGTCTGGTTCGATCTCAACTTCCGCGAAAGCTTCACGCCGCCATGGTGGGAGTGGTCTCGGGTCGATCGTCTCAAGTTCAGCTAGCCTGTCCAGGTCCATCGTCTTCAGGGCCTCCGCAAGGGGAAACCGAGCATATGACCCGACGTTGTTCCTACGTTTCTGGGCTCGCAGAAGCGCACTCCATATGGGATGGTCGCGAGGGAGAGTGTGTAGCCTTGCGATGGTGGTCTGGGCTCGCTGACGGAGCCGAAGGTGCGTTGGAAGAACGTGCGCTTCCACTTCTAACGTAGTGGTTGCCACGGTCCTGAACGCCGAAAGGATACGGATCAGCGGTGTCCGCTGCACTGTACGGAGATGTCGCAGATGAGTCTTGTCGCGGAGCGGATCGTGCCAGACCGTCGATGCATAATCTACCACTGGCGTGATACAGGCCTGATAGAGCTGGCGCATCTGCTCCGGGCGTAGATGTCGTAGCCCACCGAGGGCGACTGTTACATTGGTTGCTCGCTTGATTGCCTGTTGGACGTGTTCCTTCCATCGCAGCTCTCGATCGAAAACCACGCCCAGTAGCTTCGCCGTGGGGGACGGCTTGATCTCTTTACCATTCATGACTAGTCGACCGTCTTCCTGTTGGTCTCTCTTTCTGGTGAAGTGAATCAGCTCGGTTTTCTCCGCTGCAAAACAGGACCCGGTTCGCCGAGCCCATGCTTCGATACGGGGGATGTCCTCCGATTGAATCTTCGTTAGGTTGTCCTCCGCCGAGGGACCCACTCGCCAGCGGAAGTAATCGTCAATAAAGGCCGATGCACCGCCGTGGGAATCTACCGGTTGGTCGACCAGAGCGGAGTTGAAGAACGCGAACAGAATCGGTGACAAGGGCGAGCCCTGCGCTAATCCGGCGTTCGCCAGCAGCGTTATCTCTGTGCGGAAGTCATCGAATCCAATACTGGCATGGCGATCACTCATGAAACTATAGATCCACTTTCTGGCTACTGTGGGGATTCGTTTCGCCCGAAGGCACGCGTCTAGGCTTGTTCTGTTGACCCCGTTGAAGGCTCCTTTGAGGTCGAAGGCCACGAGTGTCACCACCTTGTGTTTGTACCATGCTCGGTCGATCGCATTCGACAGAACCAGCAAAGCCTGTTCGGTGGTTCTTCCTGGGCGACCGCCGAACTGCGTGTCCGGGAGTAGCCCATGATTTTCTGCAAGATATGACAGTCGCCGAGCTATCACCGCTTCGAGGAGCTTGCCTAGCGTGTTGAGGAGTGAGATCGGGCGGTAAGCCCCGGGGACCGAGTAATCTGGCTTCCCGGGTTTCCTTAGCACTACGATCCTTGCACTTCGCCACAGTTTCGGGTGGTATCCTAAATTGATGCATGCAATGAAGATTCGGGTGACGATTTTCCCGAGGTATTTCCACAGGTTTTTCCACACGAGGGTTGGGAGGCCATCCTCGCCGGGCGCCGTTGAAGCCTTAGCTGCTTTGAGAGATCGATGAACCTCGATTTCTGTGAGAGGGAGCCACGGGAGTTCTATCGCAGCTGTGGTGGGGCTCTCGAGCGGCTCCGCCATTTTGGGGAAGAACGTGTCCAAGAAAGCCTGGGCTTTGTCTTCGTTTGTGGTAAGCTCGTCTGCTCCAGATTTGAGGGGTGGGACGCAACCCCAAGCATCTCGTGGCTTCATATAGGCCGCGGCTTTCCACAATTTCCCTTCCCCGGCTTCGTCAAGGAACTGCTTCCAATGGGATCTTTTCACTTTCTCTATAGTTCGGGTCCAAGTTCTTCGTTTGAGTTGCATCTCTTGAAAAAGGGCCATCGAGCGCGTGTCGTCCCGTCCGAGCTCAGCACAGCTCTCCTGCCACTTGCGGCGTAACTGATTGACCTCGACCTGTTGGGTCTTGAGACTTGGGTTGAACCATCGTTTAGAATACGGCGTTAGCCGGGCATCGGGAGTGAACCTGTCGATCGCAGCCGCGGTTTCGCGTGTGAGCTTCCCAACGACGTCGTCCAAGGCTGGCCTTGTTTTCACTTCCTTCCATGGTTCCATGTGCTGAAGCACACATTCTCCAATCTTGGTCCAGTCGGCGCGGTCGTACGCCTTTCTCGCTGCAGCCGTTGGTTTGCGTGTTGTTGTGAGGCTCCATTCTGAATATGTTGCCCGGTGGTCCGAGCCATAATTGTCGTGGTAGAGATGGTATTTGACGAGCTGGCTAGGCCGGTCTGTCACGGTTTGGTCGATGGTGGAGGTCCTTCCTGGGTGACTCAAGGACCAAAAGGTTGCGGTGCCTCGGGGGAGGCAGCTGTGGAGGCCGTGTGTCTGAAAGAAATCGACGAGTTCGCTCGCGTCTTCAATAAAGCGTGGTTGAATGTGATTCCCTCCCCACATGGGGTGATGCCGGTTAAAGTCCCCCGACAGTACCACCGCTGTGGCTCTATCTGAGACGGAAGTCGATTGAATAGACTCTTGAATGGCTGAAAGCACTCCTTGTGCAGAGGCCTCGTCGGGTGCGTGTAGCGGAACTGGTGGTATGTAGACTGAAAAGAGAAGGATCTGTGAGTTGGCTGACCAGATCTTGATGGCTGTCACGTCTGGATGATTGCAGGGGATCTGTCGATGGGATGAAGTCGACACATTCCGGTTGACGTAGATAAGGCTACGGAAACGGTCCGCGTCGCTCTCGGCGGTTGGCTGATATAATCGCCAGGCGCTGTGGTGCACATGGGTTCGGTAGGTGGTGATTGATGGCTCCTGGATCAGGAGCACGTCCAGGTCTCGGCTTTGGTGGTCATTGATGAGTGCTTCCATCCTCGGCCCGGACTTCATGATGTTTAACTGTAGCACGCATAGGTTTGTCTCTAACATTGAGGGGGGTTAAAGGTTGCTGGGGTTCGACACTGGCGATCTCCGGTTGGGTGTTCACCGCTACAGTCGAGGCATCGAGCTCGCACGCCAGGAGGACAACGTTGTCGCTCGTGCTGGCCGGCGCAATGTCCGCATCGTGGTGTCTCCTTACAGGACCATGCCAGATGGCCAAACCGCTGGCAGCGGAAGCATCTCTTCCTTTTGATCTCACAGCGCTCCACGCTACCGATGTATCGCTGGCCGACAAGGAAGCCCCTCTCAAGGATCCAGTCTGCACCTTCGACAGAGTCGAACCAAATGCCTAGCGATGCAAACTTCCCTAGCGGCTTGTCTTTCTTCTTAAGCCATGCCACCTCTTCGATCCGGGATCCTCGATTGGTCAAGTCGTTCTCTTCCATGATTTTCTCAATTGATTGTGCATTTGCATTCTCTAGATCAAAGTCCTCAGTCGGGGTGCGATGTACGACGATGCCAAATCGTGGCTTGACCAGCTTCGTGTTGTTTCCTAATTCGTTCAACCATTCGGTGTTGTTGCGGGCCGCTTCGGCCGACGACGTGTTCTTGAAACGGATCACATATCCGGTCTTGGTAGTGCCAATTCCGGCGACTTGGGCATCTTGCGTGGATGGTGTGCTCAATAAAGCCGTTCGGATGTGGTTATTAGCCGAGTCTGTGGACAGGTAACGCCCAAAGGTGTTGCCGTCGCTATTGTCGTTGTCTCTTGGGTCTACAAACGATCGCTGGGTGCTGATCCGGACGCAGTTCTGGTCCTTATCGGGCCGTTGGTGGATCCGCTGGGGAAGCGGGTTGCTGTCACTGGCGGCTACAGCGGCCCATGATCTGGCCGGAGGCGCCGAAGGAAGTGGTTCAAGTTGGGTTCGAAGAGCCCGAACCTCCTCCTGGAGCTTCTCGTTCTGCTCTTGGAGTACATTCTGATTGTGTTTGACCTCTTGGAGCTCGCTTTGGGTGGATTCGATGAGTGTGGTCTGATGGTGGATGACGTCTTTCAGCGTGTCGATGAGCTTCCACACCTCCTTGGTGGTCACTCGTCCTGTGGACTCTCCTGCGAACTCGGGGTTTGACCGTGGTGTACTAACGAACTCGTCTCCCTGACGAGGCTGTCTTCTCTTGCGAGGGACGATCTGTGGTTCAAAGTCCTCAACCGAGAATATTTTGGTAGGGCGTTCTGTGTTTGTGGGAGGGGCCCCGCGGGTGGGTCCGCCATCGGTCCGGGGTTAGTTCCCGCTCGGTACACAACAGTAATTTTATATCACAATGGTCTCAACCACAACGTCGTCAATCGTTCCTTCGAATTTCTGTCACTCACCGGTGTTGACCGCTCTACAGTACTTCCGGAAATCGGTGTCACCACCTACACTCTTTCATTGCTTCTCGTACCCTAATGCCAAGATCCACTAAACTACTTTTAGAATAACAAAAATATTATTCCCGGTCTCGGCCTTGTATAGTAAAATACCGGATCATTATATTCCCCTCGCCTTTGTTTATTACCTGTCATAGCTAGACAACTGCTACCTCAATGCCCCACGTCAAATCATTCCCTAGGTTGTCTTTGTTGACGACTAATCATTGACACCAGTGGTGGAACGAACCATGGCTCCCAACCTAGCCAAATCTACGCTCGTATTTATTTACGATATGATAAACAGCGGTGAACTAACGACCTCCCAGATAGCTGAAGCTGCTGGCTGTAGCAAGCGCGCAATCACCAGGATTCGGTCTAACCTGCGGTTATTCGGTAGCATAAAGGCTCCTCCCATCAAAGCTGGACGGCCACGAAGTATCACGCCGATTATGCTAGAAGCCCTTTGCGACCATCTACTCGAGAAGCCGGATTTATACCTCTATGAGATGAAACTTTTCTTTCTGGATGAATTCGACGTATCCATACCAAAATCCACGATCAGCGATGCCCTGCATCGCAAAGGTTGGTCCAACAAGACCGCTCGACGAAAAGCAAAAGAGCGAAACGCAGATTTACGTGATGATTACTGTCATCTCGTCTCAGAGTTTAGCTCCTATCACCTCGTTTACGTGGATGAATCTGGATGTGATAAGCGGATAGGGTTCAGAAGAACCGGCTGGTCTCCACTTGGCACAACACCTGTCCAGGTGTCAAAATTCCATCGCGATCAACGGTATCAGATTCTCCCCGCATATGCGCAAGATGGAATTCTATTCTCCCGTGTCTTCCAAGGCTCGACAGATGCCTCATTCTTTGAAGATTTTATTGAGGAACTTCTGCAACACTGTGGGAAATATCCTGATCCTAAGTCAGTTCTCATCATGGATAATGCATCCTTTCATCGTTCTGAGAGGATTGAACAAATGTGTTTTGATAAAGGGGTCAAGCTAGTTTATTTACCACCATACTCGCCCGACCTGAATCCCATTGAAGAGTTTTTTGCTGAGCTAAAAGCGTTTATTCGGCGGCATTGGCAATCTTACGCAGATAATCCCGATCAAGGGTTTGATAACTTCCTGGACTGGTGTGTTGACAAGGTGGGAACAAGGGAACAAAGCGCAAGAGGACACTTCCGAAACGCAGGTCTTGACATTGAAGAACTATAGTTGAAACATATAGTATCCCATACATGGTGCTTTTTTTTTGCCTTGATCGCTACACCACGGTGTTCATTGGCGAGCATACTGTACCAAAGTCTGCCAAGAGGACCTCTTGGCCTTTAATTAAAATATTTCTGGGTTTAACTCACGGTGTCGAATTCCCAATGTATGGTTATAGTGAATAGCACCGATCAGACATCCGAACCATTGTCTTCTAGGGAGCATTCCAGGCACGAGGTAACCAGGATTCGACACATAACTATTATCGCGACGCGTTCTGCTGGTATATTTTAGGGAAGCAGTTTAGGCGGTGAAGTAGGGCGGTCAGCTGGAGGTCTCAGACTTCTGCGGTGCCACCGTATGTATTCGCTCGGAAATTCAGTAAATCCGATACCATGCCCCACACCAAAACATCCTCATGTGGGACGAGCTACCTTAACCATCACTCACGAGTGGTCGCAACCTGATGGCGCCAAACCTGGCCCCATTGAAATATAGCTTATCAACGACCTGATCCACAGCGGGGAACTATCTATATCGCAGATGGCACAGGCTGCCGGCTCCCTACCGGAGGTCGAGCCTGAGGTATAGGTGGTGCAGGAGGGGTAATCGGAAAGAAAAGTCAGTGGCCCGGATTTCAAGGTAAGTTACAATCTCTTATTAGCACTCGGACGATGGAGAAGAAAGCCCCATCAACCATAGTTCAGTCAGTAAGCTATACCTCAACGATCAGACCGGTATGTCGGAAGTGTCCTAAAGACATGCGAAGTATTTTGACAACAAAGACTTCATGTACGAGGCATATGTGTATAAAATCCACGGAAGAGGTGTGAGGCTACCGAATTTAGCACGAAAAGTGGCTGCCCCAAAAGACGCAAACCACGAATCCTATAGTGATGAACATGAAGAATGTTCTACTCGGAACGGAGTTATATTTGGCCGCTCCAGATATACCCCTCATTTTTAAATTCTTGGGTTACTTAGCCTATAACTAATATTCATTTCCTTGCTTCAAAGAGATGGCGGGGCATGATGTTCCTAAAAGATATGGAGTTCGGCCAGTTCGCATCGTCTGGAAATGCCATATCGGGTTCGCCGACGGACCTCCTCTCACAGAGGGACAAAGAAAAGAAAACCGAGACAACAAACGCAATGCTCAGCTGCAGGAGGAATACAACGATCTATGTCGAAGACTTGTCAACGTCCTTGATGATAAAGTATTTCTCGCCGATAGTCTCGGATTGGTCGCCTCGCTGGTCACCGGCGGAGTGTTACACGTCCCACGTCATCAGAGTCTTGAATGTGAAAACGAGGAAGCGAACGAAGAGATCTCATTGCCGGAAAAGGAAAGGAATGTGAGAATCAGACTTACAGATGCAGGTTTAACTTTACCGGCGGACATTAAAACACTCAACACTCTCAATAAAGTCCTCTTGGGGCGAAGTTGCGAACATTCAGTTCGACCCGAGCCGGACACCCCAGGCATTTTTTATCGGGCTATTCGGTCAAGTAGCTATAGTCGATATGACAAAGACCTTGGTTTCCGTTCTTCAAGGCAGCCATTCACGCTACCTTCAAATCACGACGGCGCTTTACACGAAAGCTCATTGGTCGACAAGGATGTCTTGAAAAATCATTGCGAGGGCGGTCAACCTTCGGACCTCATCGCGATGTCTGATAGCCCTGCGAGAATTTTGCGTTTTATCAAAACCTGGGATTTCAAAGACCTGAAAGGAGACGTGATAGCCGTGATCAATGTCTCGAAGCTTCTTGCTATGAGAGTCCTTTTCGGTCGTACAACTACTTTAGCTAACAGATTGGGCATGGAGGCTTGGGCTCCCTCTCGGAGGAAAGGTCTCAGTTGGGTAAATACAAATTATTGGGTTGCTTATCGATGGGTGCCGGCTGAGTGCATTGAATTTTGCATCTCGGTCTCATCTCTGCAAAGTACTTGCAAGGAGCATAGTATTGGTAAGTGATCTGGGCCCTGAAAATAGTAGATTCTTACATACAAAAGGAGATTCTGATTTCGATCGGCAACTTTCACTGGATGATTTGCTTGGCAAAAAAATGGAAAACCTCAGTGTTTGAGCTGCATTTTGTAACGGAGATATTGAATTATTTTGACGGTATTTATTGTCATGTGTAGTCGCTACTATGGATTTTGGATTATGGCAATTTCATTATGCTTATAACGTTATCCCAGTTGATTGCAATATGAGGCATAGTGCCATGATAAAATGATTTCTAGGTAGCATGAATCCTCCATATAAGTCACTAAACATGGGCCCTGTATTAAATATGGTAACGTATTCCGCTGCTAATTCTAATTTCGACCAGCGTTTCCTGGCATTAGGGTTTAAAAGTCAATCGAAGAGTTTAGTTGCACCAGTTTCGGGACGTACTGTACTACCATATCAATGATAAACTAATATTAACCCGTGGTCGTTGAAATATGGAGTTGTACAAGATTACTATACAATACAGAGTCACATGTCATAACCAATAGACCAGATTTGTTCCGTTGTAGAAACTACATCGCCTCAAGACCTGTATCACCGCGTGACACTCTGCTCGCCTTTCGAGCCCCGAATCCAAGAGAAGTATACATCCAGTAAAACAATCAGGGAACAATTTACAGAAACGAATCTCGAGTCGAGACAAATTGGCTATGTCACAGCATGCGCAGTTTCCAGAAGACAATGACAGCCATGGGCTCTAATCTTGAGCTTCACAGGAAATGGCCGTACCCGATCTCCGGGGCTTCATCTAGCTCTTCAGGGCCTGGCCAAACACTGGAGGCTTTCGAGTATCGGCGCCTCACCGAATCCGGTTTGTCGCCAGCATGCGTTGATTCCAGAAGCTCCCAAGACCGTTCGTCCCTTGTATATCCGTGGCACGCGGTATGTGTATTGCCTTTGAGTTGCTCATCATCCTTATAACAAAATGTTAAATGCCAGCCTTTCGGATCCTCTCCAGTCTCGCCGTTGATCGTAGTAGTTTTATGATGTTTAGATCTGTACATTGGCTGAAATTAATCACCCCATAGCAGAAAACTAATCAGGAATTCTTCAAGCTAGTTCTCACCTGATCAATATTGCCCGCGGATAAAGTTTCATATCCCTGGCAGTTTGATATGCCAGAGCCACCATATGCTGCAGATCTGTCGGGTTCTTTGGCATCTTGCCCTTGTAGAAGTAATACTTGACCATATTAACAGTAGACATGATGACAGAAAGGAGAAACTGATACACCAACTCCAACGGCGCAAATAAATTCGGAATAGGTGTCAGGATGGATTCTGAGGCCAGGAATTTGCGGTCCAGACAAGAACGAATCGATAGGGGTAATTATATCCACCGACCGCACCTTGCAAGGTGCAAATTAGTCTTCGCCTGAAAGACGGGAAGCCCATTCACACAAGCCTCTGCCAAATTTAGAGCTGGCGAGTCGCTTCCGTCCCACACCATGGCTTTCAATGCAACCAGTAAAAGAGATCAGGACGGGAGCCAATTCTGGACGCAGCCATGGGCGCTAGTAACTATCGAATTATGTCACATAATGTTAGCGCCATCGATGGTGTAGGCATCTTCGATTGGACACGATAATATCGCACGCAAATAAAGCCCTGTTTCAGTTGGCGGGCTGCAGAGGGACTTTACGACTGGTTTGGCGTCACATGAAACAATACTCATGTACAGTAAATATGTAGTGGCGCTTACACGATCGCACTTCTGACAACGACCGCTGGCCGTAGGAAGACACGGACTATGAGATCGGATCTAAGGATAAAGGAATTTTGAGCGAAATGGGAGCGAACCCTTCAAGTCTTCAATTGCTCTGCGAAAAGTAACAGGAAGAAAGCTGGCGGAGCAGGAACCGTGGATTGTGGTAATTAGACACCTTAGGCATAAATGATTAGTCATACATATCACAGAGCTAAGACAGGAGTCCAGACGACGTGGCGCCGACCGTTGCGCTGGATGCTGCCTCTGCAGATGTTCGCACGTACTTGCATCAATACAAGGCTGTCTCATAAGCAGGTATGCAGCTTTGTCTTAAACCAATTTTATGTCCGGAAGACATCATCGATACCGACCTTTACCTCCCCGAAGACAGATGAAATGAGCGGGGATACAAATGGATCCAGCGGATCTCGAACATCGAGCATAAGACCTGTTAGGACTCAATACAGGCTTATTGAAAACGTCGAAGACCTAGACACATACCGCACCGGAGGATATCATCCTCTGCAAATCGGGGACGCATTGAATGACGGCCGTTATCGACTGGTTGACAAACTTGGATACGGAGGATACTCGACTATATGGCTAGCTCGTGACCTGCGAAGGGCCAAATATGTGGCAGTGAAGGCCATTACTGCTGATTCTAGTGCTAAAACGCCTGAGGCTAGCATTCTGTATTGTCTTGGGAAGTCGCCATCTAAACCGGGAAGAGAAATAATTCCACCCCTCATCGACGAATTCTGGGTTGTCGGTCCCAACGGGAAGCACAGATGCATCGTCACTCCGCCCGCACAGATGAGCTTGTTAGATGCCAGAGAGGCTTCCACTTTCGGTCTTTTTCGACCCAAGGTGGCGCAGTCGATTATCGCTCAGCTCATTCGTGGAGTGGCATTCCTTCACGGTGAAAATATAGTTCACGGCGGTATGTGATGCATGTGTCTAGCTGAATTTCCTAGCTGACATTATCTCTAAGACCTTCATCTAGGCAACATTCTAGTTCAATTCCCTACAACGATCGATCGTTTTTCCACCTCAGAGCTATACGAGAGATTCGGAGAGCCAGAGTCAGAGGCCGTACTTCGTCTTGATGGAAAACCACTTCTCAATGGTGTACCTACGCATGTATTTCTTCCCGGTTTGTTTGGCGTTCGCAGTGATGATATTGCTTTTGGAGAGGAGAAGATTGTCCTTAGTGACTTTGGAGAATCTTTCAACCCTCATACAACGCTCAGGTTCTCCTCGAAGACTCTTCCTCTCCTCCAGCCACCTGAGGCCAGATTCTCTGACGAGCCGCTCTCCTTTGGCGCGGACATTTGGACACTTGCCTGTAGCATTTGGGAGATTTTTGGCCAGCGGCCTTTGTTTGACGCTTTTTGTCCAACTCCTGACCGTGTCACCGCAGAGCAAGTCGAGGTTCTTGGGATATTACCGCCCGAGTGGTGGAAAAAGTGGACCAGAAGACTAGAATGGTTCAACGAAGAAGGCGAATTGGATATGAAGCCGGAAGGGTCGAGGGGCCACGATGGCGTGCGCAGGACCTGGGACCGGAGGTTTGGCTACTGCATACAGGAGCCTCGGGCTGAGTCGGGCCTAGAGACCGTGAGGGAGGAAGAGAGGAGGGCGTTTGAGGCGATGCTTCGGTCAATGCTGGCCTTCCGGCCTGGGGAAAGAGCGACAGCACAACAGTTATTGCATTCAGAATGGATGAAATGCTGGGGACAACCGGCTCTGGAAGAGAGCTGGAGTATCTTAAAGTCTGTGATGAAAAAGAAATAAAAGAATCTGACATTCGACTCTAGGACGAAAATGACTATGCCGGTGAAGGCTACTCTCTAATAACTGTATAACGCCTAGGCAAATTACGATTACTCTTCACTGTCATTCTCCTCCCTGTGTCGGTTCACCCAATGGCCGATGTCGCTAACGAACCGCCGAGCGGCTCCTACTTTCACGCCGTGCTTAACAAAAAATCCCGGATCTTGATCTTCGTGGATCTGCTTGAGGTCGAGACAATTTTCAAGGGCCACATCGCGGGCTTTCTGAATATTTTCCCTGAAGGTCTCACTACTCGCCCGTGACTGATGCCAGATAGCATATTCCTCGACAGCTATATCAAGAAGCCCAGGAATCTCGATTGAATCAATCTGCTTAGGACCTGGGTGCGTAAGTTCAGCACCAGTTGTTGTGGGGATTGCCACTTGGGATGGCTGAGCTGGAAGGACATGGAAGTGGATTGGAGGATATGTCGATCCGCTTGCAGAATTATCCGGGCTTTTCTTCCGTCTTTCAAGGCGCTGGTTCTCCTCGGCATAAAGCTGTTCGCGAAGGCTGTCAGGAATATCATCATGGTTCCTGATAACCCCTCCTTGCTGCACGTATTTGGTGAGGGTCTTCATGTGGATCGATCGTAATTTATAGTGCTTTTTGCCATCAGGATCCTGCCAGCAGTATTGTCCTTCGTGACGACAAGGAGGCCCAGGACATCGCATGATTCTATACACATCCCGCCAAACTGACGGTTGGCCGGAAGCCAGCTCGGCGTCAATCTCAACGTCTCGTTCAGCAACCATCGCTTTCGTGACCGATGAATGTCCTCTTTTGTCGCTTCCGGATGGAGGTTGGTCAGGGTCATCTATATAGTTAATAGACATCTGGAGGCGGAGCTTCTTGCCAAGACGGTAGAGATTAGCCCACATCAGTAGCTGCTTCTCTACCGTTGTCCAATCAACACTAGTTCCCTCAAAGCGCTTGGTAAGATCACATTGAGAACGGTCATTTACTGATACGACCAGGTTAGTGTCGTCTTGTCTCACACGTCGGTTGCGGTACTTCCGCCGCAGAACATTTCCCGCGGTCTCTAGTATCTGTTCCCAGTAAGAACTGGGCGGTAGAGCCACATCTTGTTCCGTGTCCTTCGCCACCAACCGGTTTGACCCTCCACTCGATCTGGTAGTGAATATAGTTCAGGCGTAGTTCGTCCTGCGTTCCTCCACCTTCCTGTTCACCTACTTGCAGAAAACCTAGGCGATCAGACTGTGTTTGATGCAAGGGCGATGAACATTCACTAAATATTTGCTGGGGTTCGGGCGACGAGCAAATTACAGACGGCGTCCAACGACCGGGGGTAGGGGCATACGAGGGAGTCTGATCCCATAGATAAGGCGGCCGAGATTGGTAGGTATCGTCAGCGTGGTAAGTCATCCCCTCAAGGCAGTAGATACCACTGGGGAGCCTAGTTGTGGTACCATCGTATGTTAGCTTGAAACAAGGGGGTCACACAACGCATGGGCAAGGAAATCTGTGTCAGACAGGCTGAGGACGATGATCAACAGGATCATCAGCATTCCGTACGCGGTACTGTAGATCACAGCCCGTGCAGTGTGGTTCCAAGGTTCCAAGTAAGCGCTAGGACTGCCAGTGGGACAGCAGCGTGGTGCGAGAGGGATGACAGGTGGGAGAGATCCACTGCTGCTACTTTCTGTTTGAACTGTTTGCATTTCTGTGGAAGATTCTAGCTACCATGGATCACCCATACACTTACAAAACATCAGGTATGTAACTTTTGTTTTGTAACCTTACGTATTTATAATATACAGGAATATTAATATTCCGTTGAAGCTCCTTAATACAGACTAGCGTTTCTTGGCATTGGGGTTCGAGAAACAATGAGAGAGAGAAGGTGGTGACACCGATTTCCGGAAGTACTGTATCAAGCCAAATTTAGCATATCATTTTCCGTCGTACTTAAGACGGTGATCTCAAGTCAGGATCATAGGTCTTGTCAAGTTGAAATAACGGAATGGCCGAATTTCCCTGGGAAATATGGCTTCTTATCGCAGAAAACCTCGGTCGAAACGATCTGACAAGCTTGCACAGCACGAGTGCATGTCTTTGCGTTCTTCTCGAACCAAAAATGCTTGGACATAGATTCCTTTACATCGTAGCAAGGGAACGTGACAATGCCGCTATTAACTTCGTAAAGAGTCATGCGCGCATTGACTTGAGCATCTGTGATACAGAAGGAAGAACGGCGCTTGAGTGTGCAATAATTCAGGGCTCTCACTCCGTCTTTCGCTTGTTGCTCGCTCATTCTCAAAGTAAACGCCTACTCGAGATCTCTGGGGCGCTGAGAGATACGCCATTGATCTCAGCCGCACGGCACAATCAAGACCACATGGTTGCCGCACTGATTGCTGCCGGAGCAAATGTCAATGCTCGTAATGCTTCTGACCAGACCGCACTCTACTGGGCAATCCAGAACGGCAACTTTCCCCTGGCTGAGAGGCTACTAGGGGCCAAGGCCGACGTCACATTTACATATGGAGGGCTGACGGCATTGTGGTTAGCGGCCAAGGGACGACAGCTGGCCATCTCGGAGCTACTCATCTCATACGGGGCGAATGTGAACGCTCGAGATGCGTATTTCGAGACCATGTTGTGTTGGGCGGTGAAGCGAAACAACGGTACTTATATAAAGATGCTGCTCAATGGTGGCGCGGATCCGAGTCGGACGGATAAGCTGGGCCGAGACCCACTGACGTGGGCTGCCTTGACGGACAATGCAGAGATTGCGCAGTGGCTCCATTGCCACGGTGCTTGTCTGAATCGAAAAGACCGGTGCGGGCGCACACCCCTCGCATGGGCCGTTGTGATGGGTCACACGAACACCGTACGCATGTTGCTGGACCAGGGCGGTGATCCCGAACAAGTTGACAATTTCGGTTGGACGCCTATCGCGTGGGCTACTGCGCAAGAGGATATAGACATGGCGGGCCTGCTTCTGGAAAATGGCGCCCGCGTCCAAAGCGATAACCCAAAGGTTCAGCTTCCTCTTATGTGGGCAGTGTCGAAACAGAATGTGATCCTGGCCCGATTACTCCTCCAGCATGGCGCCGACCCCATGCGACTGGACAGACATGGCTGGTCCCCACTCATGGAAGCAGTTCAACACCAAGATGTTAACATGCTCCGATTGCTGATTTCCAAAAACTCCCACGTCATAGATGCTAGACTGCCCAATCACTCCGGGGACTCCGCCCTGTCAATAGCACTCGATTTGCCGTCGTGCAAGATTGTCAATCTTCTGCGAGATCTGTAATTCTGTTGGCGAATCAGCGGAGCTCCTCAATTAACCGAGCTCTATCTCTGCTCTGGTTATGTATGTACTCTATTCGTTGCGTGGCTGAGTGATTGGTGAGTTTGTGTAAAGCGTTGACGCTACTTTTCAGGAGCCTGTTCAAAGTGGAACTTTCCACTTTAGATACGACTATAAATCTTCTCTATGTAGCTGTTCAAACTTTCCTTATTTGTAGTGTGTAAAGTATGAGAACGATGGTGCACCATTCACCATCAATTTGCTCAGGCACTATCTATGGTCATGGCATAATCCCTCTACCCTCTTCTCCTATCTCGGTCGGTAAGAAACTTGACCTATCTTTATTATTTGAAATTTATTTCCTTCGTGTACATTTTAATTATTATTTAGGGCTTAGAGATAAATCAGCTCTCTGCCTAGAGTTCTAAAAATTTCTATCCATCTATATATATTTACGTATAATTCTAATACTGTAGCTAGGTTCGTGCTGATGTGCAGTACTTACAGTAGCGCTTTTTCGCTCGAGCACCTGGACAAATAAACCGCTAAAATAGACATCTGGAAGTAAACTAGATACTTTTATTTTGATCTACTCCTTCGATGTTCTTCCTAATAGAGACATAGTCAAAGTGTTTGGAGCGGGGGCCCAGAGATTCATTACTCTTAGTGTTTACCTTGTGCTGGCACAAGAAAAACTACCGTCTGAATAGTAAGGTACTATGACTACCAGCAAAACGCTTGCACACATAGACTTTGCGGGAAATGAACGATTACCATGGCAAAAGTAATAAAGGTAGATTCATTCCCAAAAATCTCGTGCAGAATACAAATACACAAATGCGCAGAGCCTCGGGCGCCCGGAGTTGACCACAGTAAAACAAGTCCTCACATTTGCCCCAGGCTGTAGTAAACACATTATTTCTCATTGTCAGTGCTACTAACCTAGATTCCGGACTGTTTAGAGAGCACCCAGGAAAGAAAACTGTGAAATGAAACGGCGCCAAATCTCAAAAGTACCTGCATGAATAGGGTCCAATCGTCTTCAATGAGCCCGAGCTGTAAATCGGGCTGTCAAGCATTCTGACTTTTCGTCAGAGATGGCGCAACCTCCGTCTCATTTGATCGATCCATGATTCTCATTCGTTTCTGGTAAGAGCCGCAGCTGTCAGCTGAGCCCGTAGGAATTGACGCAGCCGATGATGTAGTTAACATAACAGTGGGAGTGGACGTTATGCTCGTGCTGGGAGAAGGGCTTGACGTGGAAGTCTGGATCGGTATGAACATTTGGCTTGAATCCGAGCCATCGCTTGCGCCAGATGGACTGCTTGACATGGACGTGGAAACCCGGCCTGACGTTATAGTTGAGGACGCTGCAGCTGTCGAGCCCGTGGATGATTGATCTTGCCCGCACTGCAATGCCCCGTTATTATCTTTGCAGACCTTACCTGATAACAAACAATTAGCATCATGTCTGTAGTAATCTAGGCCGCGAAGATGTCCAATTACCCAAGTCAATCAGTGCGACCGCCGATCCTTTGCAGTCTGCTCCAAGATAGGTTCCTACTAAATTAAATTCGCTACAAGTCAAAGACGCGGAACCACTAGGATATATTATGTGAGCATGCGGGCGACGTTTGGATCAGGGAATTAGACAGTATACTCACTTTCGCCGGGGTATCAGGATGCCTTGGTCATTGTCCAGAAATGTATTAAAATCAGCCGTACATGACACATAGTTACCATCTTTCAGGCACTGACAACCGATACCAGGCGTCGACTTATCGTTGTTAATTCTCACAATACTGCAGTCTTTGGGCCATTGTGGATAGCTAGATTCGGCAAAGGCCAGCCGACTTGCAAGGAGAGCTAAGACAGTCGAAGCGGCAAACATCTGGGCTGATATGCGTTGGTAGAGATAAGGATTGTTGAGCAATCTCCTGTAGGTTTACGATTTATATGTGAATGTACAGCCACTGAAGCAGTTCTGAATTGGCCATACCCTGTCTTTGGCTCCCTAGACAGTATTACACTGATGCTGCATTTTTAGTCTGTAGGATTCAATGACGTCCGCCACTTAAGTAGCTGCATATTTGGAACTCAACTGCGTACATCATAAATGCAACTTATTATGCGTCCACTAAAAAATCGCTTCACTCTGTTTCCATACAGGGTGCAATGCGTCTTGTCCGAAAATGGATGCCAAACGGATGCTGATTCCATTTGCAGCCCAGCATGATCAGCTCGTCTCAGCTTGTTGATTGTTGCACAATTACTGTCTCATCAAAAAGTTTCAGTGTCCTAATACGCACATCCAACTCACAATGTCTATTATGAGACTGCTTCCAAGCCATCTGAAAATTGACCCATTTTTGGCATGCCGTCCACATGTTCCGCTGCGTAGCTCTACAATAACAAACATAGTGGATCTTAGCTTTTGTGTTACAAAAATAGCTCATGATCATGTCCCTGGCCTTGTTTAAACCTCACATTTTATCGATATCTGTGAGACCTCACTGACAATTCACCACAACTCGTTCTGTAACCGTTGCCGGTTGGCTCCGACAATTACGTCTTGCGTTGAGCCAATAGACGCTGTCATAGCGAGGGTGTTCCCAAATGTGCCAATTGCCCTTGCATAAACTGAACGGCCTCTTGTGCAACAAAAGGCCAGGTTCCACCCGCAATGACGCTAGAAAAAGCCGCCAAATGGCTATGGTCTACAGCTAGACGCATTCCGCTTGTAATCAACGTATCGTTTTGTTAGTCACACGAAAATTTGGAAGTACACTACATAAGTATCTTTGGCGTATATTCGGGCACGAGAACTGGCATGCTTATACGATCTACAGCGATATCTCCGTTGAGACCACGTCTGACCTAAAGTCCAGAAAACAAGGTGCCTTGCCCTCGAACTTCCAGGCTCGATTTCGACATTTACTTCATTTTTAGAGATACATCAATTCTCTCTGCCGTGCCATGCGGCTCGATCGTGCCAGCTCTCTCGCATCCATGGA
>JAXQJQ010000141.1:0-14163 GCA_037042055.1 Penicillium sp. S103-07
TAAAAGTACTGCATTTACTATGGTGTTTTGAGGTGGCCCACTCGCTTACATGGCCCACTCGCTTACCGGTTACGTTAACTTATAGTTAGTTAACTAATGCATGGACTGATGACTCAGCACAGAGAGGCCCCCATAGATTGCTTTAAGGTTCATTTTTAAAAGAAAACCTATCTCAAGGACTGTCCAATCAGACGATCTGTCCAATGGCGTACAAGCGCGTGATGCGTTCCTCGGAGCCGACACTAATTCGGTGGTGCGATAATATTAGCACCGCCGACCCTGCAAACGCTAGCGTCTTCAATTCCCCCCCCCCACCCCCCCGCCCTTTCCTGGCAAATCTGGTTATCTGAGCACCAACTTAACAGGGCGCTTTTGCGAGACTCGACTGGCTGGGTTCTTAAGTTTAGGCCTTGCTGTGATTTAAAGACTCAAAAGATGCCCATGTTGGAAATTTGGATGTATATATCACATATGGAAGCGTAGCTGGCACATTTGGTCACCAAGAGCTAATAAGAAAGACATAGAGACTAATGCACTTGGCATGTCACCTTTTATCCTCGTTGGCCTTTCCTAATCTTAAATACGATAATCTAGTAGCACCTTAAATCTCACCTAGCCAGAGCGGAATCGTTGTCCTGACTCATCTGTCTGCCTGCGGTGAGTGTTTGGTCTTTCGGTAAGAGTTGGTTCATTTCTCAGCTGCCGTCAAGCTCCCGCATATGATATCTCGCGTAGCGTCTCGTGATAATCAAGGATACTGTTAGGTGGCGAGTAACAACGGATGACTCCCACTGGACCAGTGCTAGATGGTACTGTCATGTCCAGTGCAACGATTGGACGTGGGAAATTTGTTAGAGATTCATATCAATTGATGACCAGCACTGCTGCATTGGGTCTTGTGGGGAAGCCAGGGGTGAGAAAGCACCAATGAGCGGAGACGGTTGAGCACAGAGAATTCCAGTTTCAACTTGATGCTATAAACCACTGTTTTGATGCTGACTTGGATGTAGTGCAGCTTATACTCCGTAAGGAGTAGGACGTTGAGCACGACGACGAGAACATGACCGGCAACGCGAACACGGGCCTTTTAAATTAAACCAGAGCGTCATGCCGAAACGGAAAGCATCTGTCTTTGAAAGTGAAGAACAGCAACTTCATTATCGACAAATTACGCCTCAGTTCGACGAATTGCTCAGGCATGCATCAATTGCAGGTGCGGATGTGCTGGTCGGAGATCAGATCACCTTAAAGAGGCATTAGCTGACTACGAAAACAGGCGCAAAAAGGCACGATGTACGGGCGAGCATCAGGGATGCTCAAATTTTCAAAGTCTATGCCAGCAATGCTCATATTCGTCAGCGGGTGGCTCCTTTGCTGAAAACGCGGCAGTGACGGAGCAAAAACAAGAAAGATTGGATCAGGTAAGATCAACCCTTCAGTTTGGAATCACAAGTCCACCAAATATATTGTTTGAAGAGAATTCGAATCCGTGTCCGTGGCCGAGGACCAAAATAAACCTCAAGTGTGATCAATCAAATAACCAAAAATTCCAACTATTCAATCCTCGCTCATTGCTTATTTTCCGGATCCCTTGTCGGTCTTATGACGCAAGTGTTTCGTCTTCTGCTGCATGGCCTCGAAACTGGGATGTTCGCCATCAAATTCACCCCGATCCGCTCTCACCTAATTGAATAACATGTTAGCTCCAATAGATTTCGCGAGGTTGTAATGGGGCATTCTCACATTCTGCTCGCTGGTACTAGCCAGCTCGGATTTCCACTTTCCCTTCTCATTCTTGGTGTCATTGAGGCCGTCTTGCTTGTGGGATTCGTAGTAATTGGGGAGGTCTTCACGGTCTGCCTACGGTTAGCAATGGCGATCGTGGATAGCTCTTGTTCGTATACTGACGTCTATCATTCTCGTTCAGGCTTCGCGCTGCTGAGGTATGGAATGTAGAGGATGGGAGGGCGAAATTGGAACGGATAGCTTGGTGGGATGAGACCCGGATACAGGCGAGGAAAGACATGTTGGTAGAGGTAGAGAGGTAGAGACAGAGCTACTGGTTCGTTGAGGAATTGGATGGAAGATATGGAGGTGGTGTGGCGTTGAAGCTTTGAATGGGAAATGGGGGAGTTTTGAAATTAGAAATAAACGGTTGAGTAGAACTTCCGGAGACTCTCAAATACGTCTCTCTTTTCTATGGGGTTCCTTGGAATGACATAACATCTGGAGCTGCGGTAGTGGCTTAACCTATATGACATCATACTCGAGTGGAGTAAGATCGAGATAACGCGGAGAGGTCGGAGAACGCCTCCTATGGCCTGGAATCAACCCTTGTCGTTCTAGAATCAACTGTGCAGTAACATTTAGACGAATAGCCCTTTATCTATCCTTTAAATTGCAATTCGCCACCCGTAATGCTAGTGACCAACCGTTCCCCTCACTCCACCTACGTTTCATTCGAAGTCGCCCCAGCAGGATCGCCCCCGGCATAGGCTGAACTCCACAACGCTGGGCCGGAACACGTGAACTTTTGACATTAAACCCGGGTTCGCAAATTTTTAGCTCAATTCCCCTCCCGTCTATACCTTATTATTGTCAGCTCAGGACGGCTCCTATTTACCTTGGTCCGAGTCCTCAAATGGCATTAGGTCCCGACAAGCCACGTTGGTGGCGAACCCTCCCCCAACGCCCCAACCTCATTTGCTTTCAGTTCCTCCCCGGTCTGGGTTAGAATCCGGTTAGTGCAATTGGGATCCCTTGATCCTGAGCCTTTTACCTGCTGAGTGTTTCGTCCCAGAGGCTTATAATAAGATGGCTAACCCAATTCCTTCCAGACGTTTTATGAATATTCCAGTAATTCATTCAATGCTTTGTGGTCTAGCCCAAACAGTTTACCTTCCTGCTTGGTCAATTGACAATTATCTATCTCAACTGTATCCTCTATCGCGAAAATGACCGCACTGCTCGAAACTCGGACTATGAAAAACTTGTTTTTGAACACACTTAGGATACCAGCACCAGATGATCCGACGCCACTCTGGATCAATCCATCGAGCTTATCTCGAAGCGAGAAAGACACTGCGCCCCACAGCCTCCACGAGCAAAATTCCAAGACCGAAAAAGTCCTTCACACAACCCGCGAATACAAACCTCAGTCCCATTCTGCCCGAGGAAACCGCCGATCGTCAAAGCCGTACATCTCGCGCGACAACATCAGCCCCGAAAGAGCAAGACACCTTGAACGAAATCGCGTTGCTGCGATAAAGTGCCGCTTCAAGAAAAAGCAAGAGCACCGACAACTCCAAAGCATCTTGGACGGTGAATGTGCAAAGCGGGAGACGCTATTAGCTGAGGTGAACATGCTCAAAGAAGAGATCTGGCATATTAAAAATCAGGTGTTTGAGCATGCAACAACATGCGACTCCCGGCAGATCAGCTTACAACTGGCGATGATGACCCAGAAAAAGGTGCTTGGAGCAAATTTCGACGCAATGCAATGTCCATCGCCGACTTTTTCGGCTAGTACGTGGTCCGACGGGTCGGCGGGGAATTGACATAGTAATGGATCGAGTCAGGGGCCTTGGAAAATGTCGCAGATCCTGCACAAGAGCATATCTCCAACAGTTCTGTTTGATAGTTTCGTTGACGTGCCAAAACTTCTAGCACGTTATGTAGATAATTAGCTGTCTCTCACACACATAATTAGCCTGGCGCGAAGGGTATAAGTAAATATATGGTTTATGTTGGTGATCTCGTCCACATAACAAAGTAAATGTAACTCGCGATTAATCGAGAATCATCAAAGTGGCGAAGTCCACAAATTGATCACGACAGGGAGAAGGTCGAATGGGGTAACAACAGCTCCCATGTGGTGGAGCTTGGGCCGCCTCAAATTCGGTCGGGCAAAACAGCCTTCCAATCAGAGGACGCGGGTCGCAGGAGAACCTGTCCGAAACCCTGATGAGAGCTTTGAGGGGCCGTAGAAAGAACGCTACGTGGGCCTTGATAGCCAATCATGACTCTCTGGAGGAAGTATCCTCGTCATGCACTCGCTTCAGGCGGAAGTTCCAAGGATGTGGGAGGATGACTGAGTGAGATATGAGACGCTGATTTGAGCGGGAAAAACAGCCGTCCAATGAAATCGATGGTTCCCGAAATACTGTTGGTGCTTGTATGCAGCGAACTATGTTCGGCTGTGGGCTTGAATATATCTTCCAAAGGTGAGAATGGATTATTTCGTTGGCGGTTCAGATCACCATAACCGCTGATGTCACATAAGTATTACCACCTGAGCACTCGAGATATAACAATAGATCATCCAAAACCTAGTTCTATTTATAACAGGATTCCTTATCCGCCGTTGCAGTCTGCATCTCTGTCCCTGACAATATGGACGGTGGCACTTTCTGATCTTTTATCCTCACCTCATGGTCCTTGCTAGACCTCTTTCTGCTATTTAAAGTACATGTACTGATTATGTCTAAACCACTGAGCCAACCGTCCAACCCAGGCCAGAATATGGCCCGGTTCACACAAAACACCATCATGGATGTGAATTTCGAAACCACCTCAAGGTGTGTGTTGAGCATGAGCAGGCCATCCAAATATCCTTACTAATACCTTCAAAACCCCATAGATACAGTCAGCTGGAACCCATTGGAGTCGGCGTCTCGGGCTTGGTCTGGTAAGAGATATCTCTTCAAGCTCCAATGACCGGTCCATTTGCTCATGAGCGGGTTTTATTTCCGCGAAAGACCGAACCTCAAGCCAGACAGCGGCTGTAAAAAAGCTCGCAGACCTTCTACAACGGCCGCAGTTACACAGCACATGTTTCGCATGATCAAACTATTGAAACATCTTCAACACGAGAATGTTTGTGCCCAAGACCTTATGATAGATCGTGCTAGAGACTGAGCAATGGAAGCTGACGATGTAAAACAGGTCACCCATTTGAACAACATTTTTATCTTTCCTTCTGAAGAAATGTCAGTAGTCTTCGAATCGCTCCCCTAGGCGGCGTCACTGGTCAGATCAACAGCTACCTTGTGACGGACTTGATGGCAACAGACCTTCACACACTTTTGAAAACCAAAAGAGTCGTAATCAATTCACTCAGTACTTCCTGTATCAAATTATGGTAAGCACAGAGGCACCAGCACTCGCCGGTAATACTAATATCATGACTAGCGCGGGCCTGAAATACGTACATTCAGCCGGAGTTGTGCATCGCGATCTCAAACCAAGGAGCATTCTGATTAATGAAAACTGCGATCTCAAAATATGTGATTTCGATCTCGCCCGCATACAGGAGAATCAGATGACAGGATATGTCTCAACTATTACAAAGCACCTGAGGTTACGCTCACATGGCGCCGATACAACGAAAAGAGTGACGTATGGAGCGTTGGCTGCGTATTCGCAGAAATGATCCTAGGTCGACCACTATTCCCTGGAAAGAACCATTCTGATCAATCTCTGCGTGATCACTGAATTACTCGGAAATCCGCCTGACAATATGATTGCTAACGTGACCAGTTTCAATGTTTGTTCAGTCCCCTGCCTTGATTATCGGTCAGCTTTCTGGTGCAAAATATCTGCAGACTTTGAGCTTTCTCCGCTCCTTGCCTAAGCGAGCCCGCAAACCATTAGCAAAGATTATCCCCAGTGCCAATCCCAAAGGTTAGCAGCCACTGTCTCTGGCTTACCTATTCAAACAAACTTACGAAAAGTAGCTGTCTTACTGCTGGACAGGATGCTTCAAATCGACCCAGACGAACGATGCTCGGCCGCTGAAGGTTTCACGTCTCCATACCTTACACCGTATCATGATCCTAGTGACGAACCCGTCGCAATGGAGACATTTGACTGATTGTTCCTTGAAACAAATCTCACAGTGGATCTCTGGAAGTCCATCGTGTATGCGGAAGTAGTACAAGCTTCAATAGATTTATTCCTTAATTGTAAAACACGACTCAACACACTTTCATCAGTCGCACCGGTCGACATCCACAAACTCGGCCAGATTACCTCTTGAGAACTTGTTCCAGTCAATGAGCATGCCAGTAAATTGCTCTGGAGACGATTTCAAAGCCTGGTCAAAGAAACGCAGTTGGGATAACTGCTCGTCGTGACGAAGTTGAAGGCCGCCCCTCTCATTACTCAGGTGCACACTAGCCTCCCTCAAAAGTTGATTGGTTTCATTTGTTTTCTCGTCGTCGAGATGTTTAGACACACAAGACGACGATAGAGCCCCACAAGTCGTGCTGCTTGAAAAGCGAGTTTCGGATCGTCGCGTTTGAGATGTGCAAGCGCCTTCAATACAGGTTAAAATGGCTCGGTCACCAAAACGCCTTTCGGGGTCGCATCCTGCTGTCACGTAGTGGTCAGCCACAGCGTCCAAATTGTTATCGAACTTGACTTACCAGGGAAGGTTTGGGGTCGGAAGTGGGCGGTGGAACAACTTCATCGCTTTGGGGCGGGACTTCATTCAGCTGCGGGTCTTCTTCTTTGTTCTGGTCTGGCATAGGTTCGGAGGCCTCCATCGCGTTCAGCAGGCTAAAAAGAATAATCCAAGTGGAAGATAACCTATTTTCAATCAAGTGCTGGTCTTCTTTATAGACTGCCCTGACGCACGTGGCTGGCTCCTGATGCTTACGATGGGAGTTCCAATTGATCAACGGAATCACTTCAACTAGTGTTGATGGCTTCTTCTCCTGAACGGCCTCTTGAGCTCATAATCTTCATTCCTATCATTGGTGTAGAAAATCAACGTTTGTTCGGGAGTCGAATCAACTTATTACGTGTTGACGGTTCCGTAAGTGAGAGGTCCTGGAATTCTGCGGTGCGATGTATTTGAAGAGCCACATTTGGTGAGATACGGTTGAAAGTCCGTCAACAGCTTTTCAACGATACATTCAATACTGTTTCAAGCAAGGCATCACATAACAATTTCTGGAATCGTCCGTCTTGGACAAAGCGTGTGTTGAATGAGCATGATAAGTGATGTCTCAACGTTGCTTGAACAACCATTGTTTCGCGTGCCCAACAATAGATTGACCCATTGCTTCGCAGGCGCTATCAACTAACATATGCGGAAGCGTGCTCTGGCACAGAAAAGAGGAGCAACCATTTTTGGCAGAAAGTTGTCAACGTAGCAATTTTTCTTCCCCTCCAAATAACGCATGGTGGGGGCACAAATAGTTTTTGGGCGTACTCAGACTCAAAAAAATGCCTACCACTGGATGCAAATAATTGGATCCAGTTGTATATTGCGGCAGGGCGAGCGAAACGTGCATTGCCGTTGTTGAGGCAGAGGAAAAGAACAGTCATTGGGACATGCAGAATGCAAACGTTTACGATGATCATCCACAGCACCCATCGCACTTTGCTGGCATCCACCACAACGAGCATTTTACAATCGCCTGCCAGGCCAGCATCGATTGCTGGCTGAGGTCATTATTAGCCAACGGAACATGTGAGCCAAGAACCCCTTCTCCGATTCACTAGCTAATGTCTGGCAGCGAATCATTGAATGTGCCTTAGAGCTAAACCTTGGGAAATGGCTAGAATCACACCCACACAAGCAAAATGGAGTGCTTTCGGCTCACCAAGAAATGAAATGCAAACTATTCAAGCAAACTAGGCGGAAGAATGGCATGGCCCGCCGATTTCCAAGAGGACGAGGATCAAAGTCGGAAGGCCAAGGATGATGACCCTTTAAACCGCGTTCTCGAACATGGATTTCTGTGGCTCAGAAAACGGCAATTTTAATGCTTTGAATACCATCTCTGCTAGTGGTGGTCGCCGAGCAGCATTGGAGATCTTGGGTGTGGACTGCCCTTGAGCCGCGCGTATGCTAAGTGTTTAGGTGGTGACACCCAATTCAAAGTCTTTGGTGATAGGACACAGATGTCTACCTGACTTTGCAGGGAGTTGGAAAGGTCGATTTGAAATACCTAATATGGGACACATGGCCAGCCGAGATGGCCTACCCATCTTCACGGCCCCCGATTAAAATTCTTCTTCTTAGACTATCTACTGCTCGACCAGCGTGTTATTTTCTCCTCGTTCGTGCGCTTCCCGACATTTGATTAGTATTGACGAACCTTTGCGACCACAATACTCAGTTCATTAGTTTCTCCTCTATAGGTGGTCATATCGGCCATGCACTCAGCCGTGATTATCTCGAGGAAACTTTATTAAATGCGGCTGTTGCACTTGTGAAATTTTCAAATTGCACTCCATATAGGATGTTGTCGGCGACAGAATCAAAAGTACGCTGTCAATATGAACTCCTAGCAACCCCAGGTTGCAGTCCAAACGTTGCTACCCATTTTTGAGGGGTAAAATGACGATCTATATACACATAACATAGTTTTCAACTTGAGTGTAAGTCAACTCAACATTTATGCCTGTATCGTGTGGGGCTAGGTTTTGTGCGACTTTCTCACCGAAAGCTCCGGCCAGAGTAATTGGAGACCATTTTCAAATTTTGGTGCAGAAAATAACCCCTGTCATTAGTGGCGACATATCTGGTGCAAGGGCTGCCAAGACTATCTCGGCATCACCGGTCGGAAATATTCCGTTTGATGGCCGTCATGAAACCTTTTTTTTTTGCTATCAGGAAATGATATGAAACGTCTGTAGCTAACTTTGGTCTCATAAAGCTCTTGTTTTGCCATTGTATCATATCGAACGGGTACGTTCTTTTGCGGCGCCAAAAAAAGGTAATTGAAAAGTACCCTTCCGGCGTTGGGTCAAGTGCAGTACTCTCTTGTTTGCAGTATGTACTTGATGCAATCTCACTTCGCAGCTCGGGGTCGGTTTCCGTTCCACCGAGCAATACCTAAGTTGGTATTATCCCGCAAGAAAGCTGGTGGCGGAAATGGCAGTCATGAAGTGCAACGGAAAGAAGCTCCTACCAATGACCACCGCAGATATAGTGGGGTCAGATGTGGGGTCTAGTAAGCCTTGAGAGAAAGACGGTAATTATTTGAGATGACATCACACGGGGTAAATGATCCTCGTTATAAACAGAGTCTCGACAAAGTGGCAAGATGGACGGCGTCTGTTATTCCTCATCAATCGTTGTTTGATACAATTTCCTACCTTGAATCCTTGTCATCGACATGTGTACTCTTTATTCCTCCCAATATGAGGTGAACCTGGTGCAGATGCCTCTTTTTGAAGGACCGCCGGAATCAATATCCAGTGAGTGGCCAACGCGCGAGACGCCTTTTATAAAGGTCTGTTTTTCTCACTAGCAACAGGCCAATCCTTGGAAACTTGCATCATTTGCTTGGAGACATTAGGAACAACTTCAATATACCGGCAGCTACCGTGCGAGCATCTTTTTCACCAGTCTTGCATCGATGACTGGATCTGCAATAGAGACACAAGATGTCCTCTTTGTTGCGAGACATTCTATCACCTACGTCGACTTAGGGGAGGGAAGTTTCTACAGAGCGTTCCATCCAGCCGGCTCAGGACATTTGTGGACCGTCACGGCAGCGACCACGTCCATGGAGGGCTCAATTCACTGAAATATTGGTGCAAGAAAAGGTTAAATCGATATACCTAGGTAAGTACAACAGCTATTGTGGAGCAATGGCGGTGATCTAGTGGATTCTTGGATGATACCAAAATTGTCAATGGTCATTATGAATGATGATAGGATACGTTATGAAGGTATCACTGAATTGTTTGGCAGTCCGACAGAAAATTTAATTGCCAATGTGACTGGTCCAAATGGCCGTCCGACCCTTGTCCCCGTTTGACTTGAGTCCCTTTCCTGACTGATCGTATCTGAAGACATTGAGATTCGTCCGTTCCCTTCCCAAAACAGCCCCCAAATCATTATTTAAACTTATACCCGGTCGCAACATGAAAGGTATATAGCCTTTGCTTCGAGCTCTTTATCCTCATGTACTAACATGATCAGCTATTTCCTTGTTGGGAAATATGCTCCAGATTGGCCCTGACGAACGGTGTTCTGCCGCCGAAGCCCTGACGTTCCAGTATCTTGCACCGTATCATGATCCTAATGACGAACCTGTTGCCAGCGAGACGTTTGACTGGTCTTTGGTTGAAGCCAGCCTACCTGCTGACGTTTGGAAGACCATTATATAGGCCAAGGTTCTCGAATATCTCAAGAACCCCAGCGGCTCAACCCTCAGCCCATTTTTAATGGATTTGACTTCTGTTGAATCGTAATATAACTGCTTTTCCAATATCTATGTCAGGTATGAATATTAGTTGACCAGTTTCTTTACGTTCAGAGCAATACTTCATCCGATCCATGTGAAGGGAATGTCGGAGAGCATTCGTTAGCAAAATATTTTGACTGAATATTTAAATAAATCGTCCTTTCAAAGGGTAGTGCACGGCCTGCAAGATGGCCTTTGAAGCACGTTCGTAGAAGCGCCAAAAAAGGGAAATTGAGAAGAAATACAGTAGCTATCCGGTGTCGGGCTGAGCTTTTTTACACTCTTCTTCATGCTATCTACCCCAAAGCTCAAAACTATTATACTTATTTTAAGATATGCAAGAATTGAACCGAAACAATAAGATTGTCGATCCAAGGGGTTGTATTTTACCACTAAGTCCGGCTGATTCAGCGGCCATCCAAACGCGATCTATGTTTCGAATGGTAAACCGGATCAACTCGGGATACCCATTGTATTATGCCAAGACTGGTGTACTAGATATAGACCCTCTCAACAGTGGTCTATTAGTTCAATCAATCAACTGCCTCATGGTTGGTTCCCTCAGTACAGCGCGTACAAATATCCTGCGATCCGACAGATTGTCTTATCCTGCAACAATACCGTGGGCGGAAAGAGTGGTCATGATGCATCGGAAAAAAGCTCCTACAATGAAAGTCGCAGTTATAGTGGAGGTGGCTCGGGGTTAGAATAAGTCTGAAGTATGTGGTGCAGCACAATTAGCCAATGATAGTGATCAAAGTCATGTTTGCTCCTCAGTGGGGCTGAAGAGTGGTGAGGACATCTGTCGATCGTTAATTTTGCCGGCCCCAACCGCTGATGTCACGTCACGCTGGCTTATTGCGACCCATTGTAAAGCTAACTCCCATTGAACAACTTTCATAGGAATATCTTAGAAAATCGAGTCGGTTATACGCAAAATCGCAGCTCTTGATATCTTTTGATTTCTTATCTTTTGATTTCTCACCTTGAAGAAGTTTTCTAACCTCTTTTGTCGTAAAGAATTACTATTGGAGTTCTTCCAATGTTTCGTCAACGGTGAGTTATTAGGCCAAAGGAATGGTTTGGGTGAGAATAGAGCAGCTGATCTAACCTTCCTTTTTCTTGAATGTAGGAAAAGCGCCCAAAAGCCCGATGAAGAGTTCATCATTCGCTTCCAACAAATCTACCGTGATATTGTTACTGGCAGAAGCAGCGACCATGGGCCTTTTTTCAACCCCTCGGAGGCAGAGAAGTGTTATGTTACGCCGGAAGGGTATGCGAAATGCGATAAAAAGGGTGTGGGCGAGGAGCTGAATCTAATCTCAATAAACAGACTCAACAAAGACAATGGAGTCGTACTAGGTGATAACCGCTCCACATTTTTCGGCGACCAAGCGCCAAAAACTATGCTGGACTTCAATTTCTCACCTTCATGGCCGAGTTCCACCTCGACGGATCTGATGCCCTTTACCAGCCAAAATCCTAACTTCCACGCTCCTAAAATTGAGTGGGAGAACGCATTCATCCACAGCCCGGCACATGATTTACATGCACCAGCACTTGGTTTGACATTGGTGACTCCAATATCCCTTTCGAGGTCCATACCAGGCAGCATGCAAGATTCCAATAAGCAATATGTCTCAAAACCAACGGGCGGCGACATCAATTCGCTCATACAACAAGAATCATATGCACCGAGCGTATTCGTAAATCGTGAACCGGGCTCCGGCACGATGGATGTGGTTTGGGATAGTCGCTCGCCGTATGAACTTCCGTGCAACCCAGCGCCCAGAGTACCGAATGTGATCGATACCAAGGTATCCTCAAAGGCCTTTCTAGAGGGGATGCCAAACAGCGAGGGGGAAAAGTAAGACGATATCTGACTTCGAGTATCTTGTTGTGCCGCTAATAATGTTCACACCAGACTTCGATATATTACTACTCTGCAGGCTCCGACAGTTATCGTTGCCAAGGAGCGAAACGCACCAGTGTCTTACCTCAACAAAGGTCAAGTATACAAAATCATAGTGGTAGACCCGACGCCTATGATACGCTCCGATCTTATTCAGTACCGAACTTTCGTGCGCATTTTATTCGATGACGAAGAGCAGAAATCAAATGCAGCTACTTGCTGGCAGTTATGGAAAGAAGGCGGAGGCTTGAGAGAACTACGTGAGCGCGGGCGACCAGTCTTTGCTGTTGAATACGTCGGCCAGCACCGGGAAGGCAGCGATGACCATGATCAGCTCCAGATCCAAGTTGAGCAAAAGTCCTTCGACGGATTTTGTATAACCTGGGCTGCCCATGCAGTCGCTGGAACCTCAAAATGCGGCATTCTTGTACGGTTTAATTTTCTGTCGACCGATTTCACCCGGTCAAAGGGGGTTAAAGGCCTCCCAGTCCGGCTCTGTGCGAAGACCCAGGCCCTGTCACCAGGCGAGGATGTCGGTATTTGTCAACGGGAAATTTGCTATTGCAAGATCAAAGTTTTTCGGGACCATGGCGCCGAGCGGAAATTGTCTAACGATACTGCACACATCCACAAGACAATCGAGAAGTTGAAGCGGCAAATAACACGGGTTGAGATGTGCGGTGGGCTCGGCAAACGCAAGCGTGGTACCCGTGCCACAACGAAGCGGAAAGGGTTCGACCAGTCTACGAAGAGTTCACACGGTGGTGTAACAGACAAGATATCCTCGAAGAATTGTCTACGAGCTAAGTTAGCCTTAATGCAGGACTTGTTCTCGTCGTTCTCGTCGGCTCGTCCAGTGAGAGTTCTGGCTCTTCGTGGTAACAAGGAGGATGATCCGGGTCTTTACCCCGTTAGCTTACAGGCCGGAGGTGCTCTCGTCGAGACAGAAATACCGGTTTCGCCAATCCAAGGATCTATATTTGACTCATTTCGTGTAAATCCACATGATTTGAGAAGTTTGAAGAATCACCAGAGCACAGCCGCAGCTCGGAATATCGCATCCAGATACAAGATGTCGCCGGGAGCCATCGAGGCTGTTGATATCGACCGGTTTCCCAAGCTACTTAAAGAGGAACTTTCCAAGCCAAGTGCGCCATTTTTCTCCTTTTTTTCTGGAACAATTATTTCTCTTTACTTACGTTTTTACAGTTGCATACTTTTTGTCTCGGTCCCTAGGGAAAGAGCAGAAGAGGTGTGAACAGCATTTTGCTGTTTATCTGACTGAACGCATGGTCCAAGACCTGACAAAATACATCTGCGAGAAGCATGAACTCGAGCCGGCACGAGACTTCCGCATTCTGTCCATGGACCAAGCTGGACTACAAAATGTGGTCGATGATAATTTCATCCGGTAGTTTCCGGTGTCCTAAGACATTTCTGTAACAGAAAAATGCAAGAAAGCCCAATCGCCTAAAAGGTAGCGCGGGGTATTTCCATTTGTAGCTGCAGTTTTCTTCTGAAGATCCCGAGATAGCATTGTAGATTGAAAGGGTGGGGAGCTAGGCTGCGTTTTTCTGCGAGGTGATGAGATGGAATACTCAGCTGAGAATCGGTTCTTCAGTTGAATCAAGGTTAATTAAGTGAGTGGTGTGTAACGATAAGATACTTTTTTGTGCATATAATATCACTAGCTTCTTGGAAGTCATGAGCCCGGAGGGAAAGTGGCTCACTACTAAGTTATTTTCCAGAGTGGCTGCCGGTTGGTTCAATTGCGAATCTATCGAGGCTTTCGAACCATTAAAGCGCACGGATAAAGTTATTTCATTTCGTGATCGAGAAGGAAAAAGAAATATAGTTATCGAGGCCAGTCATATCTATCATACTGCGCATCCAAGCGACGTGTTAGTCCTGACCACGGAGTAAACGGCAACCGTTACTCTCTCATCAACGCCGTAGCCTAGATGATCCTGTTGTAGTTCAGAGGTATGAATTGAATTGTACAATTGTTTATTCAGAGGGAAACATGAGGCTATATATACGACG
>JAXQJQ010000142.1:0-13942 GCA_037042055.1 Penicillium sp. S103-07
GTCTCTAGCAGCCCCCGCGCAGCCTATTCAGCTAGCACCAGCACCAGCGCGACGGCGTCAGTTTACCTGTTCTTTATGTAATCAGATAGGGCATAGGGCAAACCAATGCCTGGTTAAGCAGAATAATTAATATAAAGGCGTTTTGGTTGAAAAAAATAGGTGTAAAACAGGAAGTAGGTGGTTGGGTGGCCGGGTGGCTTGGGTGGCCGGGTGGCTTGTGAATTACGTTAAGTTAGTCAGCCCATTCTGCTCAATCCACATATTTGACCCAACTCACCCTAATACCAATTCCAAGAATCGACTTTGCTATTCCTACTACTCAACCGAAGTGCAGTTGAGGGAATTTTCCTTCGACGGACCATTCAATCTCGCCACGCCTAACCTTGCTGGGCTCGTGAGATGCCGATGAACGCTTTGCTTGGAGTATTTTAAAACCCGAAAATCGATTTCCAGATATTGTATTGTAATTTGGATTTCCTGGGAAGTAAGCAAAAGTATAAGGAGTTAAAAACATTAAACAGACCCTGCAGGCGTGCGATCCTGACCCAAAGCTCTTGCCTGCTCCCTCCTGAACGCAGCGTCCTCCTCCTCGGCCCATGCCAGTGACTCACTAGGCAACATAATCGCCTTATCAACAGCAACCGGTAATCCCCGATGACGACCGCGCAGCGCAACAGCTGCAAGAATTAACTTGCTAATTGTATGCCACGCGCCACAGAACGAATAATTCTTGCCTGGATACCCGACACTAACACCGACGCAGCCGTAAGCCGAGACCACCTCAAAAATGATGTTGAAGGTTGAAAATGCCACGGGCTGTTTGCTGTAGTGATCTGATTCGGCGATAGCAATGAAGAGGACCGCTAGTGCGATCAACCAGATGTCGTGGCTTAATTGCGAGCGGAGCTGTTGATGGATGAAGTAGCTGCGTGAGCGTTCTGAAAGGGTCTGGCGGCCCATGTGGTGGCGGATTAGGTCCATTAGGACGTTTCCTCGCGTTGGTTGGTCTGCAGAGCTCAGGCTTTCATCGAGGGCATAGATGCCGAGGGAGCGTTCTTCGTAGACGTTCGTGTTTCTGAAATTTTGTGAGATGGATATGAAATGGACGGTAAGGGGTCCACGTACCGCATGGTCACTAGGACTGGATATGCTGACACGTACTGGGTAAGTCGTTAGCTTCTTCAACATCATATCTAGAAAATATGACGAAGTATACCATCATGAGAACTAATAAACTTGTTAGCGTCAGGTCCAAAAGATAGAGAAGATGAGAACTCACCATAAAGAACAAGCAGTCCCTGTCGCAAATCGGCGATCGTCACAACGTAAAATCCACCCGCACGAACAGCTGCAAAGAAAGTTGGCGAAATTCGAGCAAGTGAGACACGCTACAAACCGAAGGCCTGGAACAAGCCGTCGAGAACTCGATATTCCGACGGAAGTTCCTCGATTTCCTTGTTCCCAATAGAGAGTAGCTCAAACACGGCCCAATCAACTCCGTTCAGAACGATAATTGTGCCGAGAAGATACCACGTATGGCGCGCAGGGAAAAGGTTCGTATAGACCCTGCGCGGATGTTCTAAGATAAAGTCAAGAGTGAGCCTCCACGACTGCCATCCCGGACTATTCGGCATCAGGGCCCTCATAGTCCAGATAATAAAGCGCAAGAAGCAAGGGTAAAGTGTATTGCCAGCGAGAATGAGCACTCCCAGAGTAAGAAGGGGATAAACACTATAGAGTCAGTGAGCTTTCTTGGAATAAGATAACGTGTCGACCCACTCCAACTGCAAAGCAGTCATGTTCTTATCCAGTAGTGACATGCCGCTATTCACGAACGCCGAAACGGCGAAAAAGGCGCCCGTCCAGAACGGATTCAGGCCATTCTCAAATGTTATCTCTGGGTGATTCGCCTGCAGCCATGCACCGACACCGATGATACCGAGTAGAATGAACATGATATAGTACAGTGATACAATCCATGACAAGAATGAGATGGCTTTATACTCCACACCGCCGAGTTCTTCACGCTCGACTGATGATAGACCGTGGAACTGGGAGTTGCGTGAATCCAGGCCCTTGGAAGAGAAGTACTTCTGCGTGCCCCGGATTATATACTTCAAGTCGAATCCCGAAGGTTCATTGTTAAACAATGGCAGCGGAGCCACATCGCTAGGATGGTTGTTGAGATCTGGTCGGCCTCCGACACCGGCCATGTGGAAGACCCGGCGGCTATGATGATGCCGTTGTTCCTCACTCATAGTGAGCTGCTCATCATACATCCATTCAATTCGGTTATTGATGGTAGATGACTTAGCGGATGTTTCTTGAATGGTGGCGGGGCTTTTCAGGTGTATTCGACCATCCACATTGCTATTAGTGGGGTTGCTCGGCGGGTTCGAACCTGTTGTCTCCAGCTCCAGAGCTGAAGCCTGACGAGAAGCCTCGCGCGAATCCGAGACGTCTCTCAGTTTTGCTTCAAAAGCCCGCTTTCGCACCATGAGCACGGTGCTAGAGATGAGAATGTTGGAGCCTAGGAGCAGGAGTATGAATAGAACGACTTGTTGAAATGTGTTCAAAGTTGAAAGGTCGATCTAGAACCATTAGCCAAGAAAGTATTTCATCCTGTCTCCCTCCAGAAAAAGTACATACCGTGTTCAACCCAGCGCCAGTCATAGCACTGATACACAAGAATATCGCATCGACATAGGCCACATCCTTAAACGGCGTTGAAGTCAAAAGCAATATAATACTAAAAACTACACAAGTCACAATGAAATAGACATAGTGCACTGTCAAAAAGTTCAAAGGGGGGAGCACCGCCGTAATGGCTCGACCCATGGGTCCTCGCCATCCACGAGCTGTTCAAGTCAGTTGAGGCCAGCACATAATGAACTAGAGACCTACGAATAAGCACAGCGTGAATTTTCATTCTTAAACAAACGCAGGCGAGCCAATCAGCAGACAAGCTCAGTCCTCGTGCGGACTTGTGGGTGTGCACCCGATACCGATGCACCTTATCACAGACGTGCTGAAAGTTGCCACGCGGGAGTAAGGGCGAAGCCACAATTGACCCTGAAAGTAAATGATGCCGACCTGGAAGGGCCCATGCCTTTCTGCAGGTCGGAGGGGGTGGTGGTTTTATAGACCGCAAGATGTAGCTGGCCGTGAGGTGGGCTGTAAAGAATATTTTCTCACCTTTTTTTATGATCACATGATCGCTGGTCCCACTTGCTCAGCGCCGCGGATGAACAAAGTTGAACCGCTCTGGGATCGGAGATTAGGACTAAAGGGATTGAACTTTAGGTCTTATTGAGATCAGGGGAAATTTATCTAAGAGAAAGACAAAAAAAAAAAGGCAAACATGCCATTTCGCTGAATGTACGGTGTGCCGGTACTGTAAATCTACGGGTTGCGACTGGTGCAGACGCGCAGAAATTGCCCCCTTTTAATTTGGTTTTGCGGCCTGAGCGACAATTCACTGTAGGGTTTGGAAAGCCAACGATAGAAAATTTCCGATCATACTACGATATTAGCGTCAAATCTATCAGAACACTGTCATTGAAGCGACGTCGTTGATTGACGGGAAATATTTGTGCGGACAGATCGGGCCTCAGCAAAAACTACTGTCACCAAGAGTGCCCAGAGTTCCAGGTTTCAACGTTTCATAATGTGATCCATTCAAGGCCCAGCGTTTACGCAACATCCGCACTTTAAAAAGCCTAGACACAACGCCGTGCTGTCACCGCATTAATTTAACTGTCGGCCCTGACCATATACCTGGGTTAATTCGGTCGTTTTGAGTTGTGAGGCTAGGGTCCCGGTTGTTGTGATATGAGGCTGGTGCAGATCAGGAACCAAGCCGAACCATCGGAATTAATCCCGATGTATACGAAGAACCAAGTTGATTGGAAATCAACTTGGTCTTCTCGTCGTATATATAGCCTCATGTTTCCCTCTGAACAAATAATGCAACTCACACCTCCGGATTACAACAAATAGCACTAGAATACATTAGCATCGGAGTTCATTCAAATATCAACAAAACAATCGATTATCTCTTTTCCTCAATTCATCACCCTCCTTCAATTCATCACAAATATCCCCGAAAGTGTTTTCAAAGTGAATTGAACAGCGACAGTCACTATTCTAAATCATGAGAGAGGATTTCATTCTGGAGGATAATGTACATTTGCCCATGATGAATATGAACTCTCGACAGTTGTGAGAGTGATTAATTGAGAATGGTGAATGAAGGTATATCTTGATCATATATTTCTTGATGCCCAAGAGGTTATTGAGGGCATCCCATTATTTAATTTATATCACACCTACCCAGGTCCTTGCGATGTAGTCAATCACCGCACTCTTTCTTTCCGTCCCCTCTGCCCAGCTGAAAATCTACCAAATTCATCTCTCTGCTTCCAATACAAAGTGAGTCATCCAGAAAGCTATGCAGCTGTTACACAGCTGTTACCTGTGCTTCGGTTACTTTTAGCTTATACCCTCATCTAATAGATGTATTCCGGAAAAGGAGTGATCCGACACCAGAACCGTCGAATTAAGGCATCATTCAGCATTGACGGCATTCTCTGTTCTTTCAGTGGTACCATTTTACAGAAAGCCCCTTCCTTCTATGGCTCAGCTGTCTCTATTTCCTATAATGCCATGGCAGAGTTGACTGGCAGAGAAATATCCTTTGATGTGGTGATTGGTCCATACGATGTTTGAATCTCAACTGGAGATGGAGTAATCGTCTCGGGACAACTTGACAGGCCCATAGGTAGTGCGATTCAGGTTTTTGGTGAATGTTCCTGGCTTCAGATCTAAGCTTCCCGTGGCATGTACAGTATCATTGACGAGTGAACATGCAAACTCGAGAAATCTTTATAATATCCCAATTCCATTTTCCCTTGCGGTATGATAACGATAATCAGCGGATCAAAAACCAACATCCTGTTGCTGAATGATGGTGTGGCGTGACGTGCAGGAGGCCTGCTGCAAGTGAAAGAAAGTTCAAGGGCGTTCATTCTACCTCTATTCCAGAGACATCATTGGCGTTTTCTCGTGATATTTATAGATAGAGCGCTTATCGAGTGGCTCTTGGACTTTCATCATTGGCTTATTCTCCACTATCTCTCGGAATATTAGACAAGGTTCCCAATGACAATTCTGGTTGGGTGGTCGGCGACTGCTCCTGCTAGTCGTCGGGGCCCGTGCTTTAGGGGCATGACCCATATTAAAAAAAAAAAAAACACTATGGACTACGGAGCCATCATTTGAAGCGTCTCATCGCATCAGTAAGAAAGGAGCCACCTTGCAGTCTCATGAAGTCGTCTCGGACAGGTTTTTTGCGGCGCTTGATCAGGGTATTCATGAACCGACAACTTGCTTAGTGTTGTATGCGGGAATTCCTGGCAATAGTTAAGAGGTAGAGCTGGAACGTAGTATCTAGGAAATTTTTGCATTTAAGAGGTATTCTGATTCTGTCATTGTTGATTAATGTCTGCAAGGCATATGCCAAGAGAAAACAAGGAGTAGGTATGATGAAGAAAGCTTAGATCAGATCGCTCGTTCTTGTCCGTATAGAAATAACTTCGATTCGTCGCTATTGGAATCTGTCCCATCAAAAGTATTGTTCTCTTTTTACGTAGTCCTGCTCGGCCTTTTGAAATAAAGACATGAAAAGATCAAGATTGCTTTTCCTCATCTAGAACAATCTAGCGATCGGTAAGGACCAAGGGTTCCATCAGCCGGGTACCCGGTCTGTAGATTGTTAATCACATTCCGCGGAGCTTTTTGTCTTTCATTCCAGGCGAACTTAAAATTCTTCTTTGGCCCCGATAAACCCATCTAGAATAATCAAAACAAAAACCAAGAAACATAATCATTTAAGTCTCCAATAGTCTGGTCTCTTGAGAGTCTGGCTTCAAAAATAGTTTGATCTGTTCTGATTGCTCTTCGAAGCCCACACACAAGTTCGCAAGATGATATGTTTTCGCCCTCTTTTAGGAAACACTTTCTCTCTTGCAGCACTGATCTTACTTTTTCTGTGCTTGTTTGCGGGAAGCTCGCGCCAATTTCTACCAAATGCATTGATCCTAAGGGTTTGTAGCTACGACAACTGTTTCAGGTGTTTCATGCTAAATTAAGTCCTTTCAGATAGATACATCGCAGCTATCCCCAACCGATGCACCCGATTTTTTTAATGTTTACTTGATGTCTTACTGCTTTGGCTTCGAAAAGGAATGCGTTGTTGATGATACGTTGAACATAACAACAGTCCAGAGTACGATCACTTTTTGTTCAGACCTAAACCCTCTTCTTCACTTTGACCCGGGTCGAGCTATCCTTGAAGCAGTCGGAGACATTGATGATGTCTCTGTAATCGGCTGGCCTAGTTATCTAAGTGATGACTTCATTGCTCTGGGTCCTACAAGCCAGGCTATGGCTATTATATTTATAATGGGTATATGCGCAGTCGGATTATCTGTCATCCTTCGCCTCAGCACAGTCCGCTATATATGGCAGCCTCTAGGCTTTCCGAGTCCAGTGGACGGAATTGAGCCACCACCTAGCTACTCAGGCTACCCGAGACCGCGAACCCCTTCGGACGTACCTCCATCTAAATTGCAATTGGCCAGTTTCATAGTAAGAGCTATATTACCTGAATTACTCGCTTAAGTCTTTGTACTAATTTACAAAAAGTCTAGCACCCTTTTCCCCACCATTGCCTCGACTATCGCGACCGTGATCTCCACGCAATTTGCTTCCTTGGTTTCTCAGAGCGGGAGCCCTAGTATCTCAGCAGTGTCTAACAGTAATTTTCTGGGAATGGCATGGACTGCTACGGTGATTCAAGCTTTGCTCACGAGTGACGCACTAATCACTCTACTACGATACCGGTCTCTCCATTGCCGTTGTGATTGGGAAGTGCTACCTCCAGCAGCAGCGCCAGAAAACAAAAGACTTTTCTCTGGATACGATTAGAAAACAATTCATAAGCTGGCAAGTGATGGATCTTACACTATTGGCTTCATTGTTCCCCCTCTTTTAATTTTATGATGCTCTTTCATTTCCCTTTTAATGTCAATGTACTTTATTTGATGCCCAAAAGGGGATTGGCTTCATTCGGCTGCGCACACGGAAAGACCATCTGTTCCGATTCTGAATATTAATGTCTACTTTGATCAAAGAAAAGATACCGGGCGCTTTAACTTGTGATGGCTAGTAATAGATCAGGCATATCTCTATCACGTGTAAGCCCATGTGGCGTATGATTGTGCGATTCAAATCACACCAAATTTTGACAGAAAGAGATAAGCGAAACCGCAGAGCATTTGGCGCATCTCACACTATATTATACATGCCCTTTGATCGCACCTACGTGAGTTTTATGCTGTAGAGAGTGATAGCGAATCTTGCCGATTCGTGAAAGTGTTACGCGGTGCTAGCGGGTAATTGCGAGCTGGCCTGGTATCCAGTATGCTTACCATGTTCGTGCCATCAAAGCACAAAGCAGTACTCGCATCCAAACCGTATCCTTCTTTAAACGGGTTTAGGTCTGTGCATTTAGTGATGGTAATCGGTAGCCCGAAAAAGGTGTCGTTTCCTCAGGCTCTTGTATTGTAACTACAAACGATAGCTGTATTTACTAGTTGTTTTACGGGCAACAGTCCAGTGAAATTAATACATGTCCTTCCACAACGAAGGGGTGGTGCGTATCGGACGACAGAACAATTTTAGGCAATATTCTGACCCCGCCCACCATCTTGTGTTTTCAGTTACCCGAGTCTACCCCACAGCCCGCCAAGCCTGCGTATTCGTCATTTTTTCTTCTTCTCGAAGTTGCTTTCTATTCTTTGACTGACAATCTTCGTATTGAGCATTCATTTCTTCACCTTTGAGTTTTCCCTTCCTCCATGGATGCACCTGTGAATGAGTCGTTCGCTGCTCCGTCTCGTAAGCGTGCTCGCCGCTGGCACCGCCGAGTTTTCACTGGCTGCTCAACTTGCCGCCATCGCCATATTCGCTGTGACGAGGCCATGCCTACATGCAAAAATTGCGTTCGTCGAGGGCTCAAGTGTGATGCGATGCAAGAACGGACAATCTTCACGATTTACGATTCACCACAGACTAAGGGTTCACACAAGTGGCCAAGGAAACGACACAAAATCACCTTACAGTCCTTACCGGGTAAATCACATTCAGAGATCGTTATCGACGAGACGGAACGGGACGATGCCTTGTTGACCATGGTATCTTCATCAAGGGTGATCATGTTACCACCATCGCCCCCGCCACCACTACGACCGTCACAACACCAACAAATACATTTCAGCTCTCAACGAGTCCCATGTCTCGGCAAACCGATCGCCTCAAGGTTGCATCGTATGGACGAGCAGTACTTCACGTATTTCAAGGACCAAGTTTCGACCATTCTTTTAAAGAATGAGGGTCCCCATTCCGCGAATCCTTGCCGTAATTTCTTTACCGACTTAGCAGTCTCATCTCCATTGGTGGCCAGCGCGATGCACGCTTTGGAAGCCTTGCATTCGGCAAACACCGCAGCCACCACGCAGCAGAATCATCATTTTCAGAGGGCCATGGGCAAATACAGTGAAGTTGTGCAAACTTTACGATTACATCTTTCTGCGCCTATGGAGCATCTCGGCATAAATGAATTTGCGACCTGTCTTTTGCTCTGTCTATTCGAGGTGCTTGCGTTTTCCGGGTTTAAAGGGCTCTGAAAACTGTACTGACTGTGATGCAGATGATGGATTCGCATCATCAGAATTGGGCCTTACACCTCAACGGGGCATGCGAAATATATTACTGTCTATTCTCCGCAAACACCGGTACCTTTGAAAGTGAGGTTCAACAAGCCTCCGACATCAAAAATCCCCTGTTGCCATTTCTTGTGTCATTGCTCTCAACATTGACGTCATTGGCACATGTACGAGACCTGAGGCTACCGTGATAAGTGGCACCTATTGGAAAGCTTTCAAAGTCGGATGGGAATGCAACCTCGGCACTTCTAGCTTGACAGGGATCTGCGACGACCCAGTTCTGGGGGAATATCGTTCAGCCTGGTCGACTGTGACGGAAGTTCAAGCTTTTTATCAGCACGTTCGCTGATGACAAAAGGCGGATGTTACCAGATGTTCAAGGCATGATTTATGACGGAATTCTAAGTCGACTAATCAGTTGGCGAGTCAGCGCACCATCGACTCTGCAAATTCTCGGGAAAATGGAACCAAACGAGGAACGCCTTTGCCGATTCCCACTTCCCGGCATGCTATAGTACGCTGGGCGCCTTTAGGCGTACGAAAAAGCGACAGTTATTCACTTGCATGAGGTAAACAGAGCTGGTCGGGGTAAGCTGGATCTTTGACCGGACGAGCTCAGAATAGTTAATCACTCGGATTTTATGTTTGATTCGCCGTCTGTCGAAAGATTCACGCCAGCTGGGTGTCTTATGGTCATTCTTCATTGCTGGTCAGGAAACTGGAAAGGGAGATGAACAGAAGTATGTTCGCGAAACAATGGGACATCTTAAATGCTTCGGCTTCAGGCATGTTCACAAAAAGCTTATGCTGCTTGGGGGCATATGTTTAAGAATAAATGTCTCCTGAAGAATGGATAAAGACCGTAGACGAGCTTCATTCCAATAATCTCTTGCCTTATCATGCGGTGGTGTGGATATAGCTCAATGGCAGCGTTAATCGCCACCAGGGCTCCGTGTCTCAAGACTTCTTTGTCGTCGGAGGCAAGCATTACTTTGCTCGCAAGGTCAATGCTGCGGAGAATTTTCGTACTAAATTGGACACTCTTCTTTGATATCACCAAGCTGAAATCTTGCTTCGTTTCCTTGGACGTCATGGCGCTCTTTCGATTTTTGTGGTGAGACGCGAATTAATGTCACACTTCGGTAGCAAACTTTTCGTTCTATCTCCTATCTTTTCTGAATCAATTGCGCGCTGTGGCGAAGGTTGTTGATACGCGAGAGCCCCCTTACTGAGATCCGTCATTCAATAGCACATTATTCGCCATCTATGGCAGTGGGCGATGCGCCTGCGGTTACTTCATAACGAGGAGCTTTCGAGAGAGCGGATCAGCATGTCCACAGCTTTCTCGTCTAGACTGAGCCTCGTGGGAATCCTGGACTTTCGTGAGATGATAATTTTAAAATAATTCATCAAACGAAAACATTCTTCATCAGTTAATCCCTCGCTTGTAGCTGTCAACATCATGCAATTCGGTTAAATCATCTATTGAGTTTTATCAGGAGTCATTGAGGATGCCAAGCCAGTCTTTCCCGGAAAGGGTTTGTGTCTGCTCAACGAAACACAGTCCAGATAGCTGCTCCCTTGTGAATTTAACTCGGCAACAGCCCTAGCCAGGCTGCTAAGACAATTAACTAATACCTTTTCGTGGTTCCCGGTACTAGTCATCGTCGGGCAATCAAAATGAGTCCGCTGTGGTTGTGCGATCCGGCCCCTGCAGGGAACGTCCGCACACACCAACAAGTAAGCTGTAAAGGGGATTGGAGACATCCGACCTCTTTTACCCGACTGGCACTTGGATCCAGAAGCTGATCTTGCCTTGTCAGTGATAGTGGTGTCGCTTTAAGCAGAGAACACAGCCGACATTAATAGAAGGTGATTTTGGGAAAGCCCAGTACCTGTTGTCGCGTATGTCGTGAGCGGAAAAGGAAATTAAGAATTCAAACGCAAAAGAATTTTATTACACCATCTCATGCTATTCAAGCATGACAAGCTCGAACCAGCATAGAGCCGAGTGTACTGGCTATCAAGCCCGAGGCGGAGAATTAACACGTCCGTGGGCCTATTATACAGCCTATGACACTATCACCCGCACAGCTTATCCAGCAAGCGTAGGACCAGCGCGACGACGTCAATACCACCTGTTCTATATGTAAAGAGATAGGACATAAGTCCCCTACATTTCCAATTAAGCAGAACAATTAATCTAAAGGCGTTTTGGTTGACAAAAATAGGTGTAAAGTAAAAATAGATGGTTGGGTGGGCGACTCGCTTACCGGTCACGTTAGATGTGAAGACAATCCGCTGACAAAATAAATAGATGGCATCTCTGGCTAATGGTAATGTTAGATCGCATTCAAGCCCTGAGTGAACCACTGAAGTTTTGCCCGGGTTAAGTGTCACCTTTGTTATGACCTTTAAACAGATTTTTCCCTTGCTAAATGCGCGCATGACAAAGGTCGACAGATAATCAGTGGACAATATGCTGGAACTATTCACCCAAACATGCAGCTTGTCCTTCGCCTCGTCACATCTATTGATTGCTTGTCCGTAACGTCACGAAGGCTGGGCCGTAATACGGGACTTCTTTTCACGGTCCTCCTGCCGATCTCCCGCATCATCGCCTCCGGGTTCAGATTCAGATTCGGACAAATCTGAGTCATGCAAACTATCGATATCACTCGGGCTTGGACTGCTTTCCACCTTTTCTATACCCACGTCAATCTCTTCGTCTTCTTCTGCATTCTTTACCTTCGTCTCCGCTCTCCTCTCCTTCTCCACTGCGGCATCCCAGTCAAATTTGGTGATTGTAATCCATCGGATCCTCTGTACAAACATGCGCTCCTTTCTCGCGTATTTGCTACGCTCCCACCTCGCTTTGCGCTCGAGCTTGTCCATTTTGCTAAGTCTTAGCTGGCTACCAAGCCTGCTCTTGAACTTGTCCTTAGCCTCGTCCTTGTGAATGTCGCTCATTGTCTTCTTGTACCGGCTCTGTGCCCATCGCGTATTTCCTCGACTTGCCAGACGCTCTGTGGCCGCTGCATGCTTGGCGTCATATGTTTTAGCCTTGTTGTCGGCCTGGGCAGCAGCTTTCTCGTGCTTGTGGACTTTGCGGATGCTTTTTTCTTGCTTTCGCCGCTGCATGTATTCTAACCGCTTGGCTTGCCAAGACCCCAGTTTCTTCAAGAAACTGTCCGGTGTCTTCATCGGGGCAACATCCCAGTCTAGGTCTGCCACGTAATTTCCCAGAGCTGCCAATCGTCGACGGCGGGGATCCAATTCTGGCGAGGCGGAATTCCAGTTCTCATCGTGTTCGGGCAGAGGAGGGAGCTTGAAGCGCTGATTATCAGGAATGCCGACCTCTTTCATCATCTTCTGCGTGGCGAGGACCCTCATTCGCAAACCCCATACACGAAATATGTTATTGTTGACGTTGTCCACATAGCTTTTGGTGCGGGCGTAGCTCACGGCACCAGCCGTTAGGCCCGCACCTATCTGTATCCCTGTACCGATGAAACCTAGTATGCCTGAGGGGTCGAACGCCATCATACCACCGGCGAGGCCCAGGACCTGGATGATCGGTGAAGCTAGGAATGCCTCGTTCAAGTTGTCGACGATCTTCAGAAATTCTTCATCTGTTATAAGCGGGCGAAGCTCCAGAGGGAAAGCTCGAGCAAATGGCGAGATGTTTGTGTTAAGGAGCTTTGCCGTGGTTTGAGGTATGACAATGGGCTTGAAGTCAGGAATCCCATCAACGCGTTCTGAAGCTGACATTGTGCTCTTTCATAGCGCGTCAACAACAGTAGGCAACTCCGGAAAATCTTTCTCCGAATTAGTTTTTAATGTCTCTGCCAAAAGTTCCTTGCGGTCTGTGTCAAACACAGAGTGTCGTAACCCTTCTGGCTGTATAGAAACATCACGGTACACCAGTGGCCCGGTGTCATGATCTGAAGCACTATTGGATTTTGACATCGCTAGTGACAAAGAACAGTTGTTGAGAAGATTATGGAGATGCCATATGCGAATCTTTGCGTTGATGCTTTGATCTCAGCAGTAGATATTTGGATAGATGAATGGATGGATTTTTATCGAGTGCTAGCGAACGGCGGCTTTCAGCTAGCGAGCGACAGTGGCTAGCTGAGGAACACGTCAATGAGAGGAGCGTATTGATTTCAGTGCCTTCCACCTATACCAAAAGACTTTCAACAAAAGGTCAGGGAATCCCACAATCTTAAAGGTTTTTGCCTCTCGCTAGCCCAGGTCTATAAATAGCGTAAGCAATCTGTAGTGTCATCTAATTGTTCAATATTGTGATGTTTGGATTTCATAACTGCGGGGTCGTCTGATGTAAGATATAGCATCTGCACTTCTCGTCTGGCGGTCCGTGCGTTTCCTAATACCTGCGAACCCCCCAGGTTTTTTGCTAACCTATTCCAACCCCTCAGAGATGTTGCGGCTTCGTTCCTGCATAAGCTCATCAGATATATGCAATTTTCTTTAATAAGGGAGTTAGTTTAAGCATCTACTCAATTGATTCCAGATCACACACCTAGCGGTTGACTGGTGCACGCCTTGATTGCACGCAAGGTACACCAGTCAACCGCTACCACTCGCGCCCACGTTGTCATTGTAGCCACTTCCACCGGCTGCATTTCTTTTGGGAAGGTAGGGGAAATTTGAAACATATCTAATTTTACAAAATATGCCTCTTTGCTAGCTGTCAAAAACAGATGTAGACTTATGTATATAGAATATAACATGCAAGAATCTAAGTTACAGCTATACTGCGGCGTAACCCACGAAAACTGAAATCCGCAAATCGAGAATTATGAAAGCCGATAGATTGGACCTATCCGGGTCGATCGGATTGGTTGGTCGGATATTTTCAAATGCTGAAAGGGATATAATCTCGAGTCGTTTGAGTCAGATTGACTTTGTGCAAAGTTCCACATGCAGAATTAGCTCCTTATTATGGCGAAGTCTCCATCCACATCCAACAAGGATCCGGATTTAGAGGGTTGGGTGGCGCCCAGCAGTAAATGAAACTAGTTAGTTGGCGCACCCATTCAGCCCCCCCCCCATCTCCTGCGTTACTAGAGGATATGGCGAATCTGTCCCTCAAGCGCGCTGGTGTTGATCGCGTTGTTGGCAAGAACTGG
>JAXQJQ010000143.1:0-13829 GCA_037042055.1 Penicillium sp. S103-07
TTTTAATGTTTCAACGTGTATCATTAGCGTGGTAATTTTGATGAGTCAGCACGAAAGTGGTGTCCGGAGTAAAACCGTTGGTGCCCCTATCAGGACCCCACTGTAAGACCTGTATTATGTCATAGCCGCCTAACCTCGGGGACCAGTTCCCCACTTAAGTGGGCCACATGGTTTCCCCTGAGATCCCATGGGCTCCACAGTTCTGCCGGGCTGCTCGCAGAAACCTGCCAAGAATGTTTTAGCTTTTCATTTGCTTCATTACTTACTACCTTATAGAATGTACACCCATCGAGGCTGTTCGACATCAAGTCCAGCTGACCTCACCGACGGATATTCGGCCCCGACGAATCATTGGTGGGCCGGCCGACTTAGACCGCACAGATATAAAATAATCCAGTGCACCAGAGGTATCGTTATTACATTATTTCAAGCACTCTTTATTGCAACGACTCTTTGTCAAGCCCAGCCATGGAGGAGCCCCCCTCGGCCCGAAAGGCTGAGAAACCACCCGCTTATGCCAATATAAAGAAAGAAAGCCTCACCGAGCGCCCGCCCTCGTATAGAGAAGTCGACAGGATTTCGTGGAGATTGCCAAATCTCGACCTAGCTAAGTCGCATCCCACTCCACTCCCAGTTACTCCAGACCAATGTGTGGCGCATTTGAAGTTCCTCGCCGTCCTGTCGGACCTACGGGATTCTATCTCGAAAGAGGATGGTCTGTTCGATCTGTTTGATTCTCAGGCTGAGAAGTTTCCTGCATCGTCCAACGAAGCTCATGCTCGCATTCGTGAGAAACGTTGGGCTGTGTACACGGCGCGAGCAGTCGAGCGGTACACAGCGTGGTGGTACACTTGCCTGCCTATGTCACGAGCGCAAGTCACCATGACCGATTTGGAAAGTCCTAAATACGAAGACATTGTTGATTGCAATGAAGAAATCTTATGGACTGTGGATAGAATGCCCCCGCTTGGTAGGTGGGAAGATTTATCTGAAGGCTAAGCTGACTTATTCATAGACATTTTGATGGTATGGCACTCTCACATGCTCAATCCGCGAGGCTTTCTTGAAGATTGTATCCGCTATGGAAGAATGAGCACCTGGAAGACTGGGTTCCCGTTTGAAACAGTGAGCAGATGCGTCGATGACCTCACGCTGGACTACAAAACCTCCCCGTCAAGTGAGCAAACGTTCGAGAAACAAGTCAAGCTGAGATGGAATAATTTGAACGATCCACCCAACAAGATGGTAGCCTGTCCACGGTGTAATAGTCTCAACACTGTACCGTGGACTGATGGTGGGATCGGCGATTCCCTTCATGAAGCATTCCAAAGGAACACAGGCTATGCTGATGCTTCATTTGAAGCACAATGTAGTTCTTGCAAGCTCACAATCGATCATGACCGGCTTAAGGTAGCCAAATTTCGCCAGGACTTGAATGAGCTGATGGGAGACAAACGACCTATGCCGGGGTCTATATACAATATTGATGGTATACCTGAAGGCCGTCAAAATGTGCGGAATCCGCTTGATTGGAATAACATGACATTCCCAACTCGGTTCATGCAAGCTGTCGGAAAGGAAATTCTGGCATTCACGGACCCTCGCGTGGATTGGTGCAAGAGCATAAATGACCTCCGTGAACAATTGGAAGTCAAGATTCGCGACAGAAGGGTCTTGACAACGACCCATGGACATTTTCGGAGTGTTTTGCGCAACGAGAAGGTACACTTTCGACGCATGATGTCTCATTACTGGGATAATAGCAGTCATTTTGCACTCGATTTGGTTGGTGCTGTGATCCGCCAGGGAATTTTCGTCCAGAAGATGGACAACATTGACTGGCTACACTCGCCAACTGTTATGGAAACAAGTGAGCGTCTCATCAATAAGTACAGGGTCTTCATTGATATCATACTTGAGAACCCGTTGAAGGTGGCTGTACCTACGCTGGACGTTGATTTGGCATGGCACACGCATCAACTCCAGCCAAGAAACTACTACCAGTACACGACAACGAGGGCATACCGTGGATATCGCCAATTCATCGACCACGACGACAAGGTTGACGAGAATAAGCTCTCTGAGGGCTTTGAATGGACTAGTAAAATGTATCGCCGCGCCACTGGCGGCGGCATTTACAGTGAATGTACTTGCTGGTATTGCGAAGCCACGCGTGCCCCTGACCTGTATGACCGCATGTTCAACAGTGGCTCATCTTCCCGTGCATGCAAGAATGCAGATTCTCTCTATGATCGGGAAGACATCTCATCGGACCCGGAAAAGAATCCACACATCTCGGCACACAACGCCGTGCGGCCAACTACGCGGGCGGCGGAGAACGTCCGCTCGGAATTCCATAGGATGCGCTTGTGCCGCAACTATGAAAAGGCTTTACGTCGGGCTCAGAAACGGGGTCGCATTCGTGAACATGACAAAGGCAGGGATTATGAGCCGGGCTACTCTTCACCTCTTGTTTGGGGATATCCTATGGTCATCCCGTATTACGCCCCATATATGTGCGACCCGGGCATCAGTGGCGGCTCCTACGCTTGTAATCCGAGCTGTATGAATGTTGCTGCTGGTGGTATTGGAAACTGCTGCTCTGGGACATGTGGTGGGGGTGTTGCAGCTGGCGCATGTGGTGGTTTGGGCTCTGTCGGATGTGCTGGTGGAACTGGTTCAGGTTGTGGTAAGATCTTGTTCTGCACTAACCGGTCTATCACTTACTTTGGTTCAGGTGGGGGCTGTGGCGGTGGCGGTGGTGGGTGCGGCGGCGGTGGGTGCGGCGGCGGTGGGTGCGGCGGTAAGCCTATGTTTCCATTCGATTCCATATAGCCACTAATTCGGGTTATAGGAGGTGGTGGAACTTGAAGAAGTTTGACGATAAAACCTTTTCTTATGACGGTCTCTCACTGTTATATTCCTCCCCCCACCCCCACCGGAGTACTGTAGACCTCATAATGGTGCGGTTCTGCGGTTCTACGCGGTTCTGTCGCGGTTCGAACCTCATGGAACCGCGATTGCATAATTTTGCCAAGTTTTTTCTTTTTTGGATGGATAAATTGATGGCTCACCTTAATTCTTCTTTGTTAACTAACGTAACCAGTAAGCGAGTGCCACATCAAAAAACCATAGTAAAGGCGATAAATTACAACTTTATATCTCAACAACCATAGCTTCTTATAATATCTTCTTATAAATCTGTGTTCTTTATACCGAGTCTAACATTTTTCAAAGGTCTCGAAAGTTTTCAGAATATAATGATCTGAAGATATATCCTTGAAGCTTAAAAAGGCTAAATGACAGTGTATTTTTGGTAAATACTGTTAAATCAGAATTAAATTGACCTAGACTTTTAAAATTGGCTTCTTATGCTCTAAATAATAGGATACAAAAGATAAAGTCGAATAAATATATGATTGTTGAGATATTCTGTTCTGAAAGTACTGCATTTACTATGATGTTTTGAGGTGGCCCACTCGCTTTCCGGGTACGTTAAAGCGAATTGGTGGAAAATAACCCGATCTGCACCTCTATTCTCCAAAGGGTAATTGACTGCGAGCACCGCCCTGCAAGACTATGGGCTGGCCAATCTGAGCTAGATCACCACGACAAATCAATCCTAATTCAAAGCTAGGTGGAGTAAAATGCCAAATTTTCACATCGCATGTTATTAATGAGCTGGCAGTCTCCCACCTTCCTCCCGACGAAGTATCATCTCAATCACCTCATCCTCCCGCTATGCAATTGAGTCAGCTTCCGAATGAAATAATAGAGTAGGAGCACCTCCTCTCTCGATATTCATAATGAAACACGCCTAATCGTCGTCTGGATAGTCAAATAACGGGACATGTCCTTTTCCCAGAAACCATTCGGCTTGTTGGATGGATTTCTGTCCTGCAAGGCTACTCGCCGTCGCTGTTCTCTCTATCGCAGGTTAACCGAACATTTCGCCAATCTTGCTTTACTTTAGCACAAATTAGTCGGCCGCTAGACTTGAGTCTCACTGAAGATGTAGGCGTGGTATGCCAGATGTTAGACACATTTCCCTCCCCGGAGGTCTACTTTGAGCATGTACGTCAAATTGAGTACAGTTGGAGCAATTGGGAAGCGAGCAGTATGGGATGGAGAAATGATCCCCCAGGCGGGCCCCTGGACCATGCCTTCTTTCCGCGGCAGCACTGGCAATATGAGCAGGCTTTGAAAATTATTGCTTCTATGGAAGGTGAAGAAAATGATGACCCAGAGGAGGATCTGCACCCGATCGAAAGGGTTTTTGGTGATCGGATCTACACCAATGGACCCGACTGCTGCCTAGACTTTCAGGATGGATCTGTAGTGTGGAACACAACTCTCGGGGCTATTCCCCGAATCGCCAGTATTCGCGACGTGGGAAAGACAATTGCAAAAATTGTGAGCTTGTGCGCTTCTTTAACCTGGATTAAATGGGGAGCAAACCTCTATCCATTACCAATCGAAGTGGCACAAGCTCTGGAGAAGAGTTGTAAGCTTCGGAAGGTAATAATGGAGAACGAAGGGTCTCATGCAGGTGAAAGCAGGTCCCGAAATTGTTTCAGATGAAGCGCTGCTAACATCCATAAATAGAAATTGATATGAGCGTTATTCCTTGTAACGCCGAATCTCTGAGCTTCTGTTACTCTCCATTCATTCATTACATGAGAGGAAAATTATTTTCACCTTCGTCCCTCCACACGGTTGTTCCACCAACCCCCTGGCTGTGCTTCTCGAAGGCGTCACCTTTTGGTGTTGATAAAGATGACAGCAAGGCTCCTCACGTGAGAAACCCTCCATTGTACAGTGAAAGCCTGATTCCTTTAAATGCGTGGGTAAAGGAGAACCTGGAAGAAAGGCTACTATATTGGATATGTGGCAGCCTTATGCAAATACTAAGCCGCAAATCAAGCTTGAAAGTTGTGGGTTTGATATCTGTAGCCCCTTTATTACTGCAAAGGATGCTGCCAGTCTGGCTCGCACTCGAGAAAGTAATATATGCAGAGGAGGCTTCATATATGGACAACAAGAAGCATGCACAAGAAGTGGATGATCGTGGTGCAGCTCTGCGCTTAATAAGGGATGAGCTGATTGAAGCTATGAGTCGAATTAGTAAAGACTGTTCTTTTAAAGATGTCGTTCAAGCGTGGGCAGTCGATGCGAGCCGTTGCTGGAAAGAAAGCGGGGTGGAGCTTTACCGGAAAGAAATGGCCAAATGGGTGCTTGAGGACGACGGACTATGTGCGGCTGTTGCAACTTCTATAAAATGTCATGCTTACTTGGCATCTTAAATCTATTCGCCAAGGAGTTACGTTTAATTGTGATATGAGGCTGGTGCAGATCAGGAACCAAGCCGAAACATCGGAATTAATCCCGAAAAATGTGTACGAAGAATCAAGTTAATTTCCAACCAACTTGGTCTTCTCGTATATATAGCCTCATGTTCCCCTCTGAACAAATAACACGACCGATCTTCCTCTGAATCACATCATTAATAAGAAGGTGGTTAATAAGGGGGGTAAACATAAACGGCCAGTAAACAGTAGAAAGCGGTCAACAACGAGCGGTTAACTAGCAATGAATGGTGACCAAACTAATGGTGACCGACAAACGGTCAACGACAAACGATCAACGACAAACGGGAGAAATTATCGTTCATGCTGACTTCGAAATTTTGTCCTTGGGTGAGTGGCACTCCACCCGTTATCCTCGGCTTATTATGCGCTTATCTGACACGTATCTATTGAGCGAAGACTATGAGGCAATACGACCATTTGCAGAGACAACTTCTTTACGATTTCTTATCCCCTAGTATGTATGTATGTATGTATGACTTCATTTACCCCGACCCCTCGCAAAATTGAAAGTAGATTTAACCACTAGGCCAAAAACGAATCCGTTCTTAGCCTGGTGGATGAGGTTTATAATCAACTTTGAAAGTTGGATCCCAGGTCACGTGCTAATAGGCAGCCACTCCTACAGATCTATATGCATCACGTGACCTGGGATCCAACTCTCCCCCTGTGCCGAGGACCCGAAGGGGCCGAGGCACCTCAAGGATCCCAGAATTTGATTTGGCGTTTTTGTTCCTTTCTTTTAACGAAATTGCAGATTCAACACCTCCCCCTGAGCAAAGATTCAGACGCTGTACAAGGTCTTCGTGTGTGGACCTGGGTAAAGCTTTGGTGAAAACATCTGCCAAGTTGTCCTTCGTATTGACGCGCTGGGTATCGATTAGTCCTTCCTCCACCTTTTCCCGAACAAAGTGATGCTTGACATCAATGTGTTTGGACCTGCTGTGGAACTCCGGATTCCTGGTGAGCTTCAAGGCTGAGTTATTGTCGATATAAAGGGGAACTTTATCGATATAGACTCCGGGAATGCGAAGGTCGTTGATAAAATTGCGAATCCACATAGCCTCCTTTGCAGCCTCGGCGCATGCGACATACTCTGCATCCATCGTTGATGTAGCCACTATTTTTTGTCGCTGAGATGACCACGATATGGGGCCTCCAGCAAGCGTGAACACCCATCCAGTTGTTGACTTGCGCGAGTCCTCACACCCGGCAAAGTCGCTGTCGACAAAACCCCTCAGCTGAAGACCGTGTGTGTCTGAATAGACAATACCCTTCCTTGTGTCGCTTTTCAAGTATGCAAAAATACGGTCCACGGCATCCATGTGAGCCCGATTCGGGTTGGATGCGTATCGAGCCACATACCCCGTAGCGAAGGCAATGTCCGGTCTTGTCTGATTGCTGCTAAAATTGAGCGATCCGACCTTCGACTGATATTCTTTGCGGAATTTGGTGTTGGCAATGTAGTTATCCTGTTTCGCTAGCTTGATCTTTGTATCAAGGGGTGTCTTGGCAGGGGCTGCATCTTTGAAGCCATATTTGTTGACCATCTGGTCGATGTATTGTTTTTGGTGGAGATGGATTTCCCCAGGCTTCTGCTCAATGTGCATTCCTAAATACCAGGAGCACTCCCCCTCGTCGGATATCGGAAATTCTTTCGAAAATTGTGCCTTGAAATCAAGGATTGTCTTAAGGTTTTGACCCATCACGTTTATGTCGTCCACGTGGACCTCGAGGATGAGCCCGGTGGTGTCATTGATGAAAACGCATGGATCGTAGGCGGACATTCGCCAACCCCAGCGGATAAGGGTGTCCCGGAGTTTCTGGTACCACGCCCGAGGTGATTGCTTTAAACCATAAAGGGCCTTCAGAAGCAGCAAACAGCACCCACGAGTTAATTGTACATCCCTGGGGGGTTTCATGTAGACTGGCTTGTCCAAATCGCTGTTCAGGAAAGCCGTCTTGACATCTCCCTGGTGGATGTGCCAATGGCAAATCGCTGCCAACGCAAGCAAGATGCGGGTTGAAGCGGACTTGACCACGGACGCGAACGTCTCTTCATAGTCAATGCCTTCTTCCTGTTGGAAGCCTCTTGCTACTAGGCGAGCTTTGCGCCTGGTGACTTCGCCGTCCGGTCCATACTTGTCGGTAGTGACCCATCGTGAGGTAACCGGTTTGATCCCTCCTTGAAGTGGAACGACTTTCCACGTGCCTTTTTCTTTGTGAGAATTTAATTCTTCCATCTTAGCTTCAATGTATTTTCCATTAGCAGTGCCATTCTTCTTCAGTTGGAGAGCTGGTAGCGTATATTCATTGTACGCTGATAGACCGAATTTGAAACCCTTGTGACTATTCTTGGCCGCCGCGCGTCGGCCATGGTTCTCGTTGTCATGTGAGTCGGAGTCGATCATCTCTTCCACAATAGATTGATCAATTCTTTTCTTCTTTGGGGCTTTGGTATACAATGCATCTCTCAAAGATCTCAGCTCGTTGGAGACTTTAAGCTTCCTCCGACCAGTGTAGCTCTGGTAATCTTCCCGAAGATTTGGCTCCCTTAGGGCTTTTGCCTCGAATGGTCGAGTTGCCCACGACTCGTATGTTCCATCAGATCGTCTATAGTTGCAACTAGCAACGTTACTGTTGCTTTGCGCTTTGATACATGGGTAACAGGGTTGTTCCCCGTCGCAGTTCAATTTCCTTCTTCGGCAGCGCACGCATTCCTCATCAGACGGATCTCCTTCCTCAAGAGGACCCACTGAGGAGAAACCAGTTGGAAGCGGAGAATCAGGGACGCGATAGATTCTGGTTAACAGGCCATCCTGGACTTCGTAGCTGCATGTTGTCTTTCCGTGAATGCATGCCTTACAAGGTCGTCCGCGGTCACACTTTTTTCCACTCCTGGTTCCATGTCGGCACTGATCACAAGGAGGTGAATCATCCACGCCCTGCGGCCGACATGCTAAGCGTTGAAGAAGGGTGTTGCACTTGTTGCACGGAATCTTCCCATCGCATGCCATTATTTTTGCTGCGCACCGGTAACATTTCTGATTCCGAGGAACTGGCACAAATCCGAGCTTTTCATGTCGTACCTGTCGCTCAGATGTTCTTCTTTCTTTTCGGGCCGTTGACATCTTTACGCCGTCCAAATTCCAATTACACTTTCTGTTTGCTTTGCGACACCCCTCACATTGTGAGTCATTTGGATCAACGAGGAAGCAGTTGCGGCTTGTCTGGGAGCACCTCCTGCAAGGAGGGTGTTGCTGTGATCTTCCAATCTGCTTCAATCTGTTGCGGTTTTCGGGAAGTATCAGGCGTTTTGTTTCCTTCGACTGTGACCTGCAGCCTTGGTTGTCTTTCCTGCAGATTGAACAAGGTATTCCATTCTCGGCAGAGTCGCACCTTCTCCCATTTCGGAAACAACGGTCGCATTTATCATCATCAGGCAAAAAGTTCTTCATGTGGTTACCGCCATGTTTTGCGACGAACTGCCAGTAAGCCTGTGAAACCTTTCCATCTTCTGAGTAGTACCAGGAATCGTCGTTCGAGTCCGACAAATCTGAGTCTGAATGCTCTAAATTGATGTCACGTTGTCCGTGAGTGGCTCGGCGGCTTTTCCTTGGCGCTATTATAAGATCATTGGGAAACTTGCGCTTGGCCATGCCGGCGTGCCTGGGTTTATTGAAATACTTGGACACGACTGTGGGTCCCACTTCTCCGTGGTCGGCCTCGTCTTCATCATCGGCGTCTTCGACCTCATCCTGCGACTCTTGCGTCGCTTCGGAAAAGTGGTGCTCTTGGCCAGCAATTTCTTCATCTGAAGATCTTGTAATCTGTTGATTATGGCGGTAGCCACTTGCATCGTGGTCACTATCTGAATCACCAGAAGATTCTGTCTCATTTTCTGAGTGATCGTTGCTCGGGACTTCAACATCTGGAGTGGGAATCCTATCTTCCAGGCATGGGGCATTATGAGGATCGCTCAGCCCCTCACCGTCTTCGATCCTTGCAACGCCGATCCGATAGACCTTGTGTTTCTCCGGAGAATAGATATGATATATTGCCTCACTCTCGCATCCGACAAAGTAGCCCAGCCAGCCACGGGGATTATGTAACTTCGTCATCTCAGCCGTGTTCCTCAGCTCTTGTGGATACGTGACATATGCTCGGCTGCCCCAGATTCTCTCTCTTGTGAGAGTTGGTTTCACTTCCCGTAAGGCTTCATATGGTGTTTTTGCATCCGTCTTGCGTAGTGCACGTGCCGGTGTTCGGTTTTTCAGCCAGACAGCATGCTGAATAGCTTCGGGCCAGAGGCTCTCGGGAATCCTGGAAATTCGTAACAGCTCGGTGCCCTTTTCGGAAATAATCTTGGAGACTTGTCCAGAGATGGAAGTTTCTTGCACCATGGGTGCGGCTTTTTCACGAATCGTACGATTTGTCCTCTCGGCGACACCATTCTGATAGTGGGCGTATGGCTCGATGGGTTCGCGCGCGATGGAATGAGAGTTGCACCATTTGCCAATCGGTCCCCTTTCAAATTCGTTGTCAAAGCGACAGCACCGGATGGTAATATTGAAAACCTTCTGGATCAGTTTGACCAGCGACTTAAAAACTTCGAAGAGCTGATACTTTTTATCGAATCGTGCGCTCCACGTATAACGCGTACAGTCGTCGGTAATAAACAGGAAGTACCTGGTTCCGTCAAATCCTTCGATTGGGTATGGTCCCCACACGTCCATGTGAACCATCGCTCCCGGCTGTTGAGCACGGCGCGTCGCAGGGTCGCGTGGAATCTTGACCAGGGCCCGTGTCGTCGCACAGACGGGACAAACGGCCTTGAGCTTGGCTTTGATCTGCTTCTCGGTGATCTCCATCCCCGTTGAGCTACGCAGCAGATTCAGCATGTTTTGAAAGCCTAGGTGCCCCAACCTCCGATGCCATTTCCATACAGGGTCATCGAAGTCCACTGTGGCTGCGATGACACCACCTGTCGTATCATCACTGGGAAGTTTTGTGGCGTCGAGGTGATACAGACCATTGCCGAAGATAGCGTGTCCGATCGTATGTCCGGCATCATTCATCCATGTCATATATTGCTCATTGTAGATGCCGGTTACTTTTGCCCTTCGGGTGAACATCCCCCCCGAAAATAGGTTGCATTTGCCTCGAGGAGCATAGGCAACTTCCGAAAGCGATACTTTCACTGGAAACCCATCAGGGCTTTTTAGGATAAGATTGACAACTCCCGTTCCTTCAATTTCAAGGGTAGTGGACCCGTCTGCGGTGCTGATTTTTAAATTGGATGGGCGGAAAGTATCTTTCTTGAACCATTTCATGTCATTAACGATATGCATGTTCGCTCCGGTGTCAGCTAGCCATGTGTCTGTTGTACAGAAACTGCCTGCCAAGAAAGCTCCCAATACAGGTGCAGAGAAACCCAACGTTGCGGACACTGGGTCCCCCATATCAACTCCCCCTGATCTCCGCAACTTGATGCAAGACATAGCTCTATGCATCTGTGGCGAAGGGTCAGCTGGTTTCGCATGAGTTGAAGGGGAGGGACCGGTACCTAGAGCATCAGTCCGCATATAGGTGTCTTTAGAATCGGTGAGATTCATTTCTGCGACACCACCCATGCCATTAGTAACAACGGCTCTGTTTGTGGTGTTGGTGAACTTTTCTTTGAGAGATCGTGGAATTTTCTCGGGGTTCTTAACCCAGCAATTATCTTCGCTATGGCCAGTCTTCCCACAGCCTGGATAGGTGCACTTGAGATGATTTCTGTCCTCCCGTCTCAGCCTGTAACGAGTAGGATTGTCCATGGTCATGGTGCTGCTGTTGCTCGCATCTCTCTTGGCCTTGTCTCTGGCCTTTCTCTCTTCTTTCATTTGAAGTTGGTGCATTTCTTCAACATGCATGCGTTCAAAAAGATAGTCCAGATCGGGGGAGTCGTCAGGTTTGGTCGACCTAATCCAATCATACTTCTCTTTGAAGCTGCGATAGCTAGGAGGAAGACCATGAAGAAGAGCGGTTGCGAACATGTCGTCAGTCATATCATATTTGACCGTCCTGAGATCAGCCTTGATCTGGCGTACTTGGTTGGTGTAGTCGGTCACAGATTCACAGTAATCCAGCTTGAGATCGTGTAACCGATTCAACAGGATATCACGCGCACGTTCATTTGTGACTGCGTATCGCTTTTTGATAAAGTCGTAAGCTTCTTTGGCGTCTGCGCAATCCTCAATCTCGATTTCAATGCCGTCGGAAATCCAAGCGTCAAGCAATCTGCTTGCAAGCTTCATCTTTTCCTTCGCGTTCTTGTGTTCGTTGTGATCGATCTGCCATCGAAGTGTGTTGTTGGTCGTCAAGACAACTGCCTGGCCATCATCCGTCTCGTTTTCGTCATCGGTCGTCGGGCTTAAACTTTTCTTGATCCGGGTGGACCGACGAGTTTCGGTGTCAAGGACCTTCACAAAGTATTCGTCTTTGTTGGGCTTGGGAGGGACGACTTCTTCGCCCGTGAGAAACTCAAGCACATCATTTGCTCTGGCTGCTCGCTCAAACTCGCGTTTCCAACTGATGAAGTTGGTCTTGCCTTTCAGCTGGCGATCTGGTTTGACTTCATCCATCTTGGATTGTATCTTGTCTGGTGCCCTGAATTGGGCGTCTGGGGTCTGGGGTCTGGGGTCTTGATCACTGATCACTTGTGTCCATCCAAAGGTTTGTCTAGAAAAGAGAGGCTCATAACCAGTTGGACCCTGGATTGAGGTACAAGTGTAATATTTGATCTATATGAAAAGACCCAGCTATTTGTAGTCGCAGCAGCTCATCTTCCTGCTGCCTAGCGGAGTGCCTGCCTAATAGGCAGCCACTCTTACAGCTCTATATACATCACGTGACTTGGGATCCAACTTTGAAAGCGATATGCGGGCTACCACAACTATATATAATCATGTATGTACAGGTAGAATGTACCACTTCTTAGACGAACTTAGAGCCTCGCCGAGGCCTGTCGTGGCCTAGATGCCGTTTGTGATTGTCGCCCTCATGGCGCGCGACTTTGAAACCGTTGGGATGCCTCTGCGAAATCCAAGACGGCGTCTACCGTCTTGACACGCGAGGCATGATTAGGCTTACCTCTTCTTCCTTCCTCCGAGCCCCCTAACAAGGTCGACACACTACTGAAAGCGTCGCCCACTTTCGCCCGTAGCTCCTGTCGCAGACCTCTCAGATCTGGACAATCCAATAGAACGTGAGTGACGCTTTCTCGCTCGCCGCAGACGCACCGGTCGTCGTCACGAAAGCGGAACGCTTTTGCATAGGTGGCTAACCAGCAGTGTCCCGTCCGCATCTATGTCAGCAGATAGGCTCGATTCCTCGGTAGCGGTCCGTAAAGCCGCCTCGTGTACTTGGCGGGTAGTGAATGATCGATCCTCCGGAGGTGGCTACCTGTTCTGGACCCCTTCCATTCCTTCTCCCACTGAGCGTAGATCCCTCTCCGAATGAAGGCCTTCTCGCGAGAGAGTAACGGGGCGAAGGGTTGAGTTTTTCCCGGCACGGCTGCTTCTCTGGCCAATCGGTCTGCGGTCTCATTACCCGGTTCCTCGCAGTGTCCGGGCATCCATTGTAGACGAATTGCGATCCCATGCGACTTGGTATTCTTGGCCGATTGTAGGATGGCGTAGATGATCTGTTGTGCTGACTTTGCTTTCGGATTCTGGATAGCTTGCAAAGCCGACATGCTGTCGCTGAGGATGGTCGCAGTTCTAGTGTGCAAGCCGGTCATCCTCCATCGCTGGAGGGCAGCCTTGTTGATGATATTGATGGCATACAGAATCCCCAGTAGCTCCGCGGCATGCACCGACCACCGGTCCATTGGCCCCACCTGAATCTGTAGAGATTCCGCCGTCTCCGTGCTGTCCTTGAGTGTCGTTGCTGCTGCGCCCAGGTGGCCTTGGCGTCCCGAGGCGTCTGAGTAGACGACAATGTCCGAGGCGGACCGTGCTGCTTCTGCTCGTTCTATGGCGATCTCCTTGTCCGGCTCAATTTCGATTTTTGAAAATGCCTCGGATCTCCAAGGTGGCAGCGGGGTGGGGTCAATCATTTCGATTTCGCGTAGCCTCTCCAGGTCCATTGTTTTCAAAGCATGCGCTAGTGGGAACCGGGCGTACGACCCAAGGTTATTCCTTCGCCGGTGTGCGCGAAACAGGGCGTCCCAGATAGGATGTTTCCGCGGCAGGGTGTGGAGGCTGGTAATGGTACTCTGTGCCCGGTGACGAAGACGAAGATGGGTAGGCAGAACATGTGCCTCGACGTCGAGGGCGGATGTGGCCACTGTTCGGAAAGCAGAAAGCACTCGGATGAGTGCTGTACGCTGAACAGTACGTAGGTGCCGAAGGTGTGTCTTGTCTCGAAGCGGGTCGTGCCAGACCGTCGACGCGTAGTCGAGGACTGGCGCCACACACG
>JAXQJQ010000144.1:0-13795 GCA_037042055.1 Penicillium sp. S103-07
GGGCAGTAAAAGTGCCTTGGGCATTGGCATACCAACACCGACGAAGGCGGTGGGGGGATGCTGCTAGGTACGATTAGGTATCTTTTTTCTGTACGGGCCTACCACGCATCGGCCCGTTTGTCAGGTGATGCAAAGCTTGTTTTGTAGTGGATCGCCAGCCTGGTGGCTGAACTATGACGTCAGTGTCAAGCAATCAATCGAACACATTAGCCATGATACTGCTGAGGATAAATTGACGTGCATTGGTCTTCGCCGCTTTAATTATTTACTTCTTATTCTTATTTCCGCCACCACTATGCGATGCGAACTCTTTATTGCTCCCAATACGAGGTGGACCTAACGCAGCTACCTCTATTCAATGGAACCCCGCCTTCACTACCCGGTGAGTTAATCAAGAGAGCACCGAACACAACCCCCAGCAGAGCATGGACTGACACGCCAAAAGGCCAGCTTCCAGCGCCAAAAGTGTGCATCATCTGCTTAGAGGAGTTGGAAACAGATTCTGCCCATCGACAACTCCCATGCAAACATCTTTTCCATCAGCCTTGTATCGATGACTGGGTTTGCAATGGAGACAAGGTGCCCTCTCTGTCGCAGGTATTTTCATGAACTGCGCCGGCCTCGGGAAAAGCATATTTCGCCCAGTGTCCGTTTATATCAAGGAAGAACGTCCGGAAATCGACATGGAAACGAAGCAGTGCTGGGAAGGTTAAATTCTCTGAAAGGGTGGTGCAGGAAGAAATTCATGGTCAAAGCGATGCAGTGGCATTTCCACCTACGCGTGAATAGCAGCAGTGGTGTAGCGACTGGGATACAAGTTTTACTATTGCATGCTAGACTATCGCACATCAATATAGTGGTGTATTGTTTAACGAGAGTATCTATTGTCACGAGTCGAACACGAGTCAAAGATAGGGGAAACTGCGAGCAATCATCGTTGTAACCACCGTTACTCAATCGGGACAGAACCCGAGCATCTTGCAATGGCTCGGAAATGGGCAAGAGTCATCGCTCTGAAAAAGGGTGACGTCACTAGTGAAGCCCGGTCCGCGCGGGCCGAGCATGAGAAAATGCTTTAAGTCATGCATGGATGATTGCCAAGGCCTATGGCAATTCGTACAACCTTTCCTTGGGCATATGAATTGCTTAACCCACTTGGTTTCCCCGTCCACCTCCCTTCTCCAAGCGATTTGCTAGACCAGAGCCTGAAACATCACAGCCTCCTTTCAAATATTAAATAAAATTGCGCATTTGTCTTTGGCCTTATCGTTCTGGAGAAGATTGATTACTTTGAGAACCCCGCTCCCGTTCTTTGGTGAATTTCAACCGAAGGAAATCGCTGCCTTCCCACCAGGCTGCACCAAAATGCTGAAGTTCCACACAAGTGTCCGAGCCCATTCAAAAGGCAATCAAAACTACGTCACTCGCCAAGCAAGAAATGGACTGAGCATCCCACCATCAGTCTCCCTTTCCATTCAACTGTCAATTTTTGTCTATCTAGGATTGTTGATATTATTTGAAGTATTTTGCATACTACGAGAATCAACTACCGCCCTGCAGAAGCTACTCTCGAATCAAGCGGAAGAACATTCTCGCGTGATTGTCACCATTCTTCTGTGACCGGCCGACTTAAGGCATGCATGACGTGATGTCGTTTCAAATTTCCCTCGTGAATTGCTTGTGGCATTTGTGACTATGACGAGTCAGTTTTTATGAGAATCAACATTATTATTAATACAGTAAATACGTGGGAATGAAAAGAAGCTTGTTATCTAAGCGACATAGTACCCGATGTGAAGTACCGACCAAGACGGACTGCAACGAGCAGTTGCGCTGGCTTAGTGTTGCTTGGCACATAGCCCTACTCGAAACATTCAGCGCTAAAATCTTTTTCTGAAGCCCAGCTGTCTCATTACTGCAGCTGAACATAGATTTTCTGCAAACGGAAGGTCGCTCCCGGAAAGCAACAGTAACTGCCAGTTGTTCCGGAGAATCCGCAGATCCCCCGGTAAAGGCGAGAGAGCGCGAGCGTCCCGTTACAGTACAGGTAGAGGACAGCTCGAATAGCCACCACTGCTGTCAAGGCGTATGAAAGTTTCACTGGAACCCTCGATCGAACTTTGCCGTGGAATCTCTTCAAGCCACACCCCGGAATACTAGTACCTATACCTATGTCTGGAAATCGTCCCCAGCGTGCCCGAAATTCTCACCAGGAGGAGGCATAGCTGGCTCTGGCTCATGTCCTTGCCCGTCATGACGTTCTTCGTACTCGTTGTTTTTATATATCAGTCTATCCCGTTGAAGCTGAATTAATCTGATATATACTTATACTAGTCTTGATTCAGAACGATCATCTGCAAGTTGGCTTTCTCCGCCCGGTCCAGCCAACAAACGGGACGAATATATGGCAGCTCAATGACACATCCCGCCTAGATCATCTTACGGGCTGGGTAGAACTTTAAAATCTACCGTCCAAGGCTCTGGCTGAGCTATGGAAATGCCGGAAAATTCTATGCCTCGTTGCCCGCCGAGCGTAAATTCGTGGTGAGAAGTTACCTTCCAATCGGCCCGACGTGCAATATTGATGATTCATTTTCAGTTGCATATGCCTGGAAGATGTGTAACCCAGTGATGTAATATATGATTCTCTATTTTGCGCACGTTCTCAAAGGTTGTTTGGAAAGGTGGCATTCGACTTTCAATTTCACATGCCCACTCTGCCATCGTCCTTTGACACGGGATAGCAGTGGCGCTGAATGTGTCTCATACAGTTAATGCTGGGCTTGGGCGACCACCAGCTATGGAAAAAGGGCTTCTCATTCAAGGGTCGTTAATGGGCGGCGTGATGTATGGGTACTGATCTGCATCCACTCGCGGCTCGTGTGGGAACCAGCCGCCCAGCGGATCCACTGAAGCCAATGAAAGAGGTTTCCGTCCCTTCCGGCCACAGCAAAGAATTTAAGATAGCTCGTGAGCAGCATGTCGTCTGTAAAAGTGGGGCAAACCCAGGCCGGGTGGAAAATGGAGGATGGAGCTAGCGAATGTATGCTCTTCACGGGCGTCCAGGTCGCGGGAGTTGACTGTATTCAGCGTAATGTAATTTACACCGGCAAAACCGGGAGCGAAAAGGAGATGTATTATTCAGGCAGAAAGCGGGGTAGCGAGTGAGGATGCATAAATCATAGGGGGCTTTTTCCCTCACTAGGTAGGACGCCGAATGAAAAGGAGAAAAGAGAAGAGAATAGAATAGTGAATCAGCTCCGAACAGCTTCCCAAAGCCATCTTCTGCCCATCTCAAGCTCTCATATCATAGGCTGTCACACTAAATTCACCGACGCGGCACCAAACATCCCTCAATTGTCTCTACAACTAAACCATCAACAAGTCTATCGAGTTTACATCTCGATGAGCTCCAACTATCCCTTGCATAGACCCTGTGGCTTTCACACCCTGGTGTTCTCTACAGCTGAACATCGGGCAACCCGCCTCCCTGTAATCGGTGGATGACTTCCACTACGCTTCCGCCTCTCTCCGTCACCACCAGCAGTGGAAGATGGGCACCGTCAATACATACTCCTTGACCGTCATAGTTCGCAAGAAGCTTGTGTGCGAGGCTTCTCGGGTGAACCACGACTTGCGCCTGTTGGTCGGCCACGCCAACCTGCTCGACAAGCTTCTACACTCGGCTGACGCCGCGGAAGAGGGTGAGCAACGGTGCAACCAGATCATCAGCGTTACCCCCACAGTCTCGCAGGACAGATTACTCCACCACAACCGATGGGTCTCGGTCGCGTTCGGAGACCTAGAGAAAGACTGGATCCCAGAGGAGACATACGACCTGGCATCGGACGTCAGCGAAAGCGATGACGCCGTCTTCGACGAGAGTATTGAGAATGAAGACAACACTGATTCAAAATTTAAATTGAATGATGTGGGGGGTTTGGAGAAGCTCAGCAAAGTTCGGTCTTCCTCACATATATTGTCTTCCGAGCAGCAGATCCTCTGGGAAGGTTTGTCTAAGGGCGAGGGCATGTCACCCTCGCCACTGCACGTCACAAAAAAGTTTTTAAACAGGAAGGAGCTGGACCGGGAGGTTATCAGCTGTCTGCAGACGCCCGCCAACGCCATAAGTTCGAGCTAGTTAATGAAGATCAAGAAGGATAGACTAGCATCATTGAGCTATTCCAATTTCGCCTATCTGCTGACCCTTCTCAACAACGGATATGATGATGAAGACCCGGTTTACATTCTGCAACTATGTTGAAATAGCAAGAACGGAATGCGGTGAAAGTATGCATAGCTCAAGGCCATAGCCTCTTGAGCATATCTTTACATTTCGGTTGTAAGAAAAGAGACAAAGAACTTGCAATTCCGGGAACCTTTTGGAGTTTTGGCCAAAACTTCCAATTCTCTGATTTTAATTTTGACCGTGTTTTCTCTTTCATAAATAGGATAAAAGATCCGACCCCGCTGGAAGGCAGTTGCCAAAATTTGCTGCCATTACGCCGTTTCAGCCTAACTTTGGGGGAAATTTAGTGCAAAAATAAGTCGCAGTTTGCAAATGGGAGATTTTGTATAATATTTCAAAAGGTAATGACGTGGCGAATTGCAGGTAGTGTTGGTACTGCCACTATTCCCGTCAATATTCGCCGGCAAATTTTGTATACTTGAAGGGTCCAGGCTTCCTGAAGTTTTCCAACGTACTCCAGCAGTAGAATCAGATACTGACGCAGACGCTGGCGGCATCATGTATGCTGAATTCGGACCAATCTACTCTCTGGCCATAAAAGCTCAGGTAGTCCAAATAAGACCTGTATACACTTCATTCACATGGTCAAGGCCAGCTAGGACAGTTTTTTAGGCAGTCGATTCAACGGCTTTAGGCGTGGAAAACGGGGGTGATAAAAGGGCGAAGATAACGATCCCCTCGGACAGTGTGACGGAAGAAGAATGTCACCAAGTAGGAGTGCAGTGCCAGGTCCACTGTACCCCTTGATTCAAAGCGTGTACGCAAGCAGCAGCCGGTAGATTTGACGGTCGAAGAGGAGATCCCGGATGTGGGAATGGTGTGCACACTGAGACTCATTTTGTCATTGACCAAGCTCCGGGCAGTCAGACGGGATTTTGATCCAACCCCCTGCTGTAATAACTCGATTGGTTCTTGTGCCGCCGGGTTCCGGCGTCAATACATGACGTAGCGACTCGCTCACAATAAGTTTTCTATGTCGATGACATTCCTCCAGGCCACCCGCAATTTTATGTCCATACTACCCTAAGGCTCAGCAATAACGCTGTCTAACCATTGTATCTTTTCACCCAACTTCATCCTTGTACCAAAGCCTTTTCTTCGCGTACCTTACTTCATCTCTCCGTCCAGAACTCCAGTGACTCGGTCAAAATGAGCTTGCGGGGTGTTCAATTGGGTCTTCGTGCCTGGGAGGTATGTGTCACGTACGAGATACTCATAGAGCTAGAGCTGATTCACGCCGTGTATAGTTCGTGTGGACTGTCATCGTTATGGCACTCATCGGTAACATGCTCGCCCAGGCCTTTGCGGGCAACCCGGCCGCGGTCAACTACGCCATGTACACGGTAGCGTTCTCGATGTTAACACTTTTTTACCTGGCCCCGGCCTCTTGGAATCTGGACTGGGCCATCCACCCGGTTCTCATGATAATCCTGGATGTGCTGAACTGCATTTTCTTCCTCTGCGCCGCTGTTGCGCTGGCTTCGAAGCTGGAGTGCCATTCCTGCACCAACAAGGCACGCAACCATTCGGTCGGTATACAACTTGCCCATGGCTAATACATTCCTCAGGAATATCTCATCCGCAATGAGATTACAAATGGCTCCATTAACATGACCAAACGCTGTCGCGAGGCACAGGCGTCGACTGCCTTCCTGTGGTTCGGCTGGGCTGGTTACATGGCCTCGGTGATCGTTTCAATCTTCATGGCTCGCGTCTCCACGGTGAGGATGCGTGGCCGCTCTGGCAGTCGTCGCCGCCCCAACATGGCCCGGGTCTAAGCTTGGACGGACCAAACTGACTGGAATTGGTCGTGGGAGCTGCAGAGTGATCTAAGGTCGTCTGGTTCACAACCGCCTATCTCTAGAGATATGGAGCTACTATCACTCTCACGACCGTGAACTACATCACGGCCTACGTTTGGGATGAGGTTAGTAGGAAATGGTTGGAAATGTACGATGGACGGCCCTGCTTGAAAATGAATGCGTCGGTCTCCATTCTCGGAAAAAAGCGATTTTGGGAGTCTACTGATAATTTGCGATGTGTCGTATTTGGATACTTTAGTGCTGTTACTATGTAATTAGTAATTTTTAGTCTAGGGTTCGATATCTTTGGAACTACATTCATTCTATGCGGTCGTGAGCAACGTCGCACCTGATCATCCGGCAGGGCTACTTTTGGACCGCTTTTGATAACCAGACGACAAATCTAGGGATGTTAAAGCTAATACCTCAGGAATTCAAACAAATATTCGATGAATATATTCTAGCCAATTAGTACATTTTACTACTTTGCCTTTCATAAGAAGCCAGAAGCCAGAAGCCACGAGGAGGAACCGCAATACCAATGTTGGAAGCATTTTCTTTTACACAAGCCTAAGATTCACGACTTCAAAAACTTCTTCCTCATAGGCGATGTTTTTTGATTTTGACCTTCTCAGAAACCTAGATCGAGGGAATAGAAAAACATCAGCCAGAAAACTCCAGGCCCGGGCTTCGATCCTGGCCGCTAGGCATCCAAGGATACCATGTTCCGGTCCACTCAATCACTCTAAAGCAGGGATCAGGCTCTCCAGACGCAATATTTTTGTCAATTATTTTGCGCTGCTGGCGTACGCTTGGATAATTCCGTCGTTTTAAGAACCTATAGAGTCTACATTGGAGCCCTTGGATTTGACGATACTCATGGCCCGGGAACTGGCAATTGAAGCTGTCCCGCACATGTTTCCACCGCTTTCCAAGCTCAATGCGGTGATACCAGATAAACAAAATCTCTTCTTCACTGTAGACGGAGCCGAAAGGTCCTGCTGACCGACGGGTATGGTCAGTTCCCGCCCTGAACCCGCCTCGCTCTGTCGGTGGCCGCGTTAAGAGTCGATCAAGACCATTTGGATTTGAATGTAGAAGTGTCTGAGACGAGTGTTCCCAGTCAACGGACTGATGTGCCATGGACAGTCTAGGTGAGCAGAAACGGCATTCTATACATGGAGTTGAGGTCTCGCAGGCTTCCTCGGCCCGAGGGCCACTTTGTTCAGTTGTGGGATTCCTGATCGACCGAATGTCCATCTGTCACAGCCGTAATGTACAGCACTGTCGGTAGTATTGGGCTTCAAAAATTATTTTTTCTTTCGGCTGATTGCCACTAAACGGATTGGATTGTCGACGATGTCTTTTCAATGGGGGTTCCTCAATGCGCTGGAGCAATGGAAAGAAATTTTACTTCTCGTCGTCGTAGGTATAACTTTTGTTCATATTCCTCAAGACCAAGATGAGATGGGAATATTTAGGTGGTCAGGGATCGAAAGAAATATACGAATACTGGAAACGTCACCTTTACGTCTTCGGACAACCACATGGATGAACAAAACATTTGGTGGCAACACATCAACTCAATATGTTCAGAGCTTCAAAAGATGATTCGCGTCTATTGAAAACTTGTTTCTGAAATATGCGGAATCGGCGTACCGAACGGATCGCGCGGTATACAACTCTTGAGGTTGACAGCGTGGCAATACATTGCGTCCTTGGCCGCATGTGGACTTGAGATGACTCATTGACCTCAACGATCACGTAACGTAACCGGTAAGAGAGTGCGCCATGTAAGCGAGTGGACCACGTCAAAACACCACAGAAATCATACGTTTGTCCGACTTTATCTTTTGTATCCTATTTATTTAAAGCATAAGAAATCAATTTGAATAGTCTAGGTCAATTTAATTCTGATTTAACAGTATTTACCAAAAATACACTCTCATTTAGCCCCTTCAAGCTTTAAGGATATATCTTCAAATCATTATATTTTGAAAACTTTCGAGGCCTTTGAAAAATGTTAGACTCGGTATAAAGAACACAGATTCATAAGAAGACATTATAAGAAGCCATGGTTGTTGAGATATAAAGTTGTAATTTATTGCCTTGACTATGGTGTTTCGAGGTGGTCCACTCGTTTACATGGCCCACTCGGTTACCGGTTACGTTATTGCAGTGTCACTACATGGCTTTCTAATCTTACCTTCCTCCACTCACCTGGGAATTATTATTAGTACCTTCTGTTATCTTATTACTCCCATTGATTACCCCGACCCTTCGAAAACAGTATCCGTAGCCAATTCCTAGCCGACTTGGTAGCATAATCTCGTGCTCTTGAACCCTGAAATGTGGAGGACATTGGCCAAGCGACGCAGGTATTCCTGCCCTCCACTCCATAGCCTACGGGCAACCTCCTCATGATAGGCCAGCGATGTTTGAATCTATACTAACTCAGGCTTAGCCGATGAAGGATGTGCGGGGTCATCGGGCGGCTTCGCGAGAGAAAGCAACACACGACCTCTTGCCGTGTTCGGCAGGAATCGAATTGTTTGAGGTGCTGGGAGATTCTAAGATAATGGCCTTCTCTTAAATATCGGAAGGACAATTATGCCATGTTGAAGATTTCGCCGATCAACCAGGGCTGTCCGGCGGTCCTTTCCGGCCCTTCTCTCGGGAATTGATAGGGACAGCGCACTTTTTACGTGCATCCCGGCAGGTCCGTTATCTGTGCCGGTCCATCACCCCATCAAATGTTCAATTTTTTATTTTTCTTAAACACCATTTATCCAAGTGTAGCAGTTGCCCATTGGGCGCTCGTTGTCGGGATTGGGGGTTTAAAGTGGACTCGCGGTCGGGCGGCTCCCGCAGCGCCAGCGACGAAGCAAAATAGCATCGCTAGACCATGTTTGTATGCTACGCTCGATTGGTTGCGTTGTGATGGTCTTTGAGTATTTCGCTGTTTCTCATTTTACTAACGCGTTCAGGAAGTCAGCCCCTTTGAACAGACTGTCTTTCGAAACTGCATTCATTGCAAGCTGTCGTGAGCTATTTCACATCTAGTCATTTGGCAAGGCTCCTTTTGGACCGTTTTCGCTAAGCAGGCACCAAATCTAGGTAAAAATAATTTAGCTTTGGCATTTCTACGTTCCATTATAAGACGAATAATCGATGCTGTTCACCATATAAATCGTCATATAAATCGCATGCTATGGAGATTAGCAAAGTATTTGAAATTTTATTTCGCCGTCTATGTTAAAGCACAGCTTGTGCAACCTCCTCTCAAGAGAGGTCAAGAAGTAGATATCTTCTAAATAGCACTCTAGGAATCATATCGGAGTATGACTTTACATGAAACATGATTGGACGGCTTTTTGATTTTCAATCTGCTTGAATATCGCTGAAAACATCGATATCCGCATCCGCATAAACATGTTCTCGCTCTGGCTGGGCAGAAATGCTGGAAATATCGCATCTGCAAATAGCTGTTCATGGCTTCTCACAGGAGAATCCAAAATGTGCGGGGGTGGAGGAATAACCATGGAGCTTCTGGCTGCAAACTGTCCCCTCTCATGATTCTTAATATCGATATTCCGCGAAGATTGCGGCAGAAAGCAGGTCAAGGCTAAATGACGGCAGAGAATAAGAAGTTTTTGAACCTCTCAGGACGTTGAATGGAGTGATGGGAAATCGGATCAACTTGTTACGCATACTGCTCAATAGCTCTCCCTATAACCCCTTGCCTTATCTCAAAAGTTCCAACATTTTGATGCAATTATTTTGCAACATGAAGGCACGAGCAAGAGATGAAGCGCCAGAGATCGGCCGGTGGAGGACCTCGCTCAGGGTCCTAAACTGTGTGGCCTGTACTCGTTCATCTGTAGCCCCTTTCAAGCCCGCGGTAAGAAAAGATGAAATGATCGATATGGAATAGAAATGCCTTATGAGTCGAATCAAAGTATTGAAAAGGGTGAGGATTAGAAAACATAATTGGTCTTTGCTATGATGGGAAGAGTCGTGTTGTATACGTTGTGTGAGAAGAGAAATCAGATGGATCGATCCGGTCGGTTGCGCGGTCTTTTCTCTCAATATCAAACCACCACAGAAGGTATCTGATACTAGTAACGTCAATAATCTTCCTTGAATCCATGGCTCTGTTAAGAAATCAAGTGCATCATTTGACTCGTAGAAAACATTGGTAACCCCGATTTTTCTACGTTGAGCTTTTGGATCTTTTCCATAAGTTTAGTTTTTATTAGTTACCAAAATTTCGTGTCTCTTTCGGACGGATTCAAGGCGCACAAAACTCTGCACGTCGCATGGTCCATCCCTAAACGACAAAAACGGAAAAATGGGCAAGGGATAAAATGAGGTGCTTTGCATCGCATTAGAGGCATGAGTATCGGGTCGAGAAGTTCTGTCTTGGTGCGAATGGAATTCCAGAGGCTGGATATCCACAGTGGCTAGACTTCGGCCGAGCCGTGGGTTACTCATCGCACAATGCGTAGCAACTGAGGAGAAAGAGAGAAGGTGGCAAAAGATTGCATGGAGACAAGACCGTCTAGTCTTAGCGGCCACCTGATATAATCTACACGACGCCACGAAGCAAGATATGCGACACGATCAACTTGTAAAAGCCAAGCATCCACAAACACTCGGTACCTCGTCGTAAACTCAGAGTGCTTAAATTCTTTCCAAGAAATGCTTGAAACGTCTTCACGAGGCCTACAATTCCTTTGTACTCATTAAGGAGACAATCACTGAAAATAATGGAGTTCTAAACTAGCGACCATGCCCAATGTTGTGCCCAGGCTAGTTATGAATTTCAAGCGTTGACTGAAGGGTGCACATTGCCGTCGCTTCTTTTACTCATTTGTCAATCAAGGAGAGCGACGAGTTTTCAAAAACTCATTTTACTAGTTTTGATGTTGAGATACTTCCTCCACTCCCACCACTCTAAATTTTGGCATATTCCCGACCTTGTAAAGTTGTGATTAATGTCGATCCGGTGATCTATTGCTGGGTCTTGCGGCCCGCGACACCCACCTCCAAACAACTTTCCAAATGGGTGGACCAGGCCAGATATCGTCGTTCAAACAGGTCAAAAAAGATTTTGGGCTGCATAAACTTTCAACTGATTGAAAATACTCTTTTAAGGAGCTTCCTGGCCAAAATGTCCTCGATTTTTAACACTTGAATTTGTTTGATATCTCAAACTATCTCTGTAGGGCTCACTATCCTAGATATCCGTATAGTCTAGACGGGCGACAGATCTCTGACCAACCATGCACCCATCACCTTCGATCACGGAGAATGTAAATTGCTCAGATCCATCTGCGTTCCCCAGCGGCTGGTGGTCTAGCAAAGCATTACTTTCTGAGACTGTCGACTACCCATTTTCCGGCGCGGGGACTGAAGAGGTCCATTTGTGAGCACGCGGGATTTCGGATGATCCACGCTGCGCGAATGCTTCAGTCAGCTATGAAATGGAAAATCACGTTGCTGGTGGCTTTGGCTGCCTCTGATTTACTCGACCTACAGGGTTCCCTTTACTTGAATACAAGAACAAGGCCGAATGAGCACTGAGACGGCGATGTAGAAGCTTCAGGAAGTGTATTTATAGTTCACCAACGCTCCAATCTCAAGTCTACATTCATGAAAAGATGGTAAAGTCGTTGTGCTACCGAAGGATCAGTTATTATGATTCAATAAACGAATGGTTTGATCAAGTTATCGCACTGACAGGCAACTTCTTCCAACGTATCTGATCAAAATAGTTTTCGTATTCTTTGAGTTCATGGTATGCTTGTTCTGAAATTTTCGATGCCTGGTTTTGACAACTGACGTGGAAACAGGGCGGACTGTTCGAGCCGGGAACTTTGTCCCTGGTTTGCGACTTGAAAACATCGAAATCGATTATTTCTGTTGAAGGCTGCAATTTGCAGAAGTCAGGCAACAGTTCGCTTGAGTCAATTATTGGAGAGCTGGGCTCTGAATGCACCTTTCCCCTGCAGATTGCTAATGATTGGCATTTTTCCGAGCAGAACGCGATCCCAGATGACTCTTGACCGCAAATTAAACAAAAGTATGAAGTGTTAGGGTTTGACAGTGTGAATAATAAGTGCCTCCGTACATTTGTGCATACACCTTATTCAGTTCTCAAGGCAGTTGCAATGTGCTGTGAAAGAATAGCTTGGCTGTAAATGAGGGACAATGCTCATTAATGGGCTTCAAAAGCCGGCCCGGAAGAGGCGGTCTCAAATTATGGCAGTGCAATCGTAATACCAGCTCTTTGAAGCCGGAAGCGAAAGTCCACACTTTAGTTTGACTGCAACTTCCAAGTGTCCAGCGTCATACAATTTCCAATATACTCTATACAAGTTTACCACGGTTCTATTCTCCGGCAATCCCGGTAGTCGCGATGAAACTGGGGCTAGTGGATGAGCGAAAGCACGGATATTGGCTTTCGTTTGATCAGATGTGGGGAACTCTGCGTCATAGAAACGATCAAGCAGAGGCACGTGCAGGACTGTCAGTAGAAGTGATTGGAAAAACCCGGCATTCCCGCCCGGTCCGCCCGGGCGCATTCAGCTGAATCTGCAAACGGAAAATCACGAAGCCGTCATTTCGAGGCCCCACGTTAAATTCAATTCCATCCCCGTCGTCATCTAAATCTGAATTATTGATAAGTGGGATAATTATCTTGCTTTGAATTGGGGTATTATGACCACAACACCGTTTCCCAACGTTCTCTGGCCCAATTTAGGAGGCCAATTCAAACGAACTTCTCTCGTCTATATTTCGATATATACAGAAGCAACACAAATGCACAAAAATGCGCACCCTGGACATGAGAAGCATTATCTCTGAAAGCTCGGAAAGCCTCGACGAATCTTTACTATCAGCGGACCAGTTCCACTCCTGGTTTAATCTGAATCAATCGCGAAACGAGCGGATATCGTCGATTCCAAATTCACAAAAGCAACAGTCAAAGACTAGGAAAGTTGTCGGCACTGATATATTTTCCAAGCCACAATCATTCCAGCCGACCACTCGCCGGCCTCTCAAGCCTCAAATTCCGCGCGAGAACGTCAGTCCAGATCGGGCGCGACGTCTCGAGCGAAGCCGCATAGCTGCAATGAAATGTCGACTTAGGAAAAAGTTAGAAAACGAGCGAACGCAAAGCAAATTGGATGACGAAGTCGCGAGGCGCGATAGCCTGATAGCAGAACTCAAGTTCCTGAAAGAGGAGCTGCGGAACCTCACAGGGAAAGTGTTGGAGCACGCAAACTGTGAAAACCCACATATTAGACTACACCTTGACAAGATGACACAAAGCAAATTGATAGACACGAACCGATGCTTTTCGCCAATCTTTTCGATTAAGCCGACGATTTGTGCGGAGAGGAATTGGGTCATGTCTGAGACGTGTGAGAATAGTGCACACGCTGCCTACAAATCCGACCTTGATGAGACTTTTGATAATTTCATTAGAATGCCAACTGTATAATGGATCTTTTATGTCTGTAGTTTCGCACCTTTATCAATAACGGTAATTTGACTTGGTCTTCCCTTCTAAATACATAATTAAAGTACCTATTAGTTAATTAGAAACCGTCATGTGCTGATTAACCTCAATAAAATACTGTTATTTACATCTGTTCCGATCACCTCTGTGGTTCTAACTAACAAAACCCTCTTTTCTCTATGAAAGATTAAGAAATTAGCCTGTTTTCTAATTAAT
>JAXQJQ010000145.1:0-27521 GCA_037042055.1 Penicillium sp. S103-07
GCTGCCTAGCGGAGTGCCTGCCTAACAGGCAGCCACTCCTACAGATCTATATGCATCACGTGACCTGGGATCCAACTTTGAAAGCGATATGCAGGCTACCACAACTACATATAACCATGTATGTACAGGTAGAATATACCACTTCTTAGACGAATTTAGAGCCTCGCCGAGGCCTGTCGTGGCCTAGATGCCGTTTGTGATTGCCGCCCTCATGGCGCGCAACTTTGAAACCGTTGGGATGCCTCCGCGAAATCCAAGACGGCGTCCACCGTCTTGACACGCGAGGCATGATTGGGCTTACCTCTTCTTCCTTCCTCCGAACCCCCTAACAAGGTCGACACACTACTGAAAGCGTCGCCCACTTTCGCCCGTAGCTCCCGTCGCAGACCTCTCAGATCCGGACAGTCCAATAGAACGTGAGTGACGCTCTCTCGCTCGCCGCAGACGCACCGGTCGTCGTCACGAAAGCGGAACGCTTTTGCATACGTGGCTAACCAATAGTGTCCCGTCCGCATTTGTGTCAGCAGATAGGCTCGATTCCTCGGTAGCGGTCCGTAAAGCCGCCTCGTGTACTTGGCGGGTAGTGAGTGATCGATCCCCCGGAGGTGGCTACCTGTTCTGGATCCCTTCCATTCCTTTTCCCACTGAGCGCAGATCCCTCTCCGAATGAAGGCCTTCTCGCGAGATAGTAACGGGGCGAAGGGATGGGTTTTTCCCGGCACGGCTGCTTCTCTGGCCAATTGGTCTGCAGTGTCATTGCCGGGTTCCTCGCAATGTCCGGGCATCCATTGTAGGCGAATTGCGATGCCGTGCGACTTGGTGTTCTTGGCCGATTGCAGGATGGCGTAGATGATCTGTTGTGCTGACTTGGTTCTCGGGTTCTGGATAGCTTGCAAAGCCTACATACTGTCGCTGAGAATGGTCGCAGTTCTAGTGTGCATGCCGGCCAACCTCCATCGTTGGAGGGCAGCCTTGTTGATGATATTGATGGCATACAGAATTCCCACTAGCTCGGCCGCATGTACCGACCACCGGTCCATTGGCCCGACCTGAATCTGTAGAAATTCCGCCGTCCCCGTGCTGTCATTGAGTGTCATCGCTGCTGCGCCCAGGTGGCCTTGGCATCCCGAGGCGTCCGAGTAGACAACAATGTCCGAGGCGGACCGTGCTGCCTTGGCTCGTTCCATGGCCATCTCCTTGTCCGGCTCAATTTCGATTTTCGAAAATACCTCGGGTCTCCAAGGTGCCAGCGGGCCAAGAGACATAGAGTAGCTTCGGCAGGCCTACTTGCATAGATCACTACCCCAGTTTTTCACCCAATAAACGAGGTTTCTGGACTCTTGAGGTGGACAAAGCCTCTCACCCTGGGTGTCTCTCAGTTTGCTCCTTAAGCATACATCACGGGCAATCACCTAGGACGACACCGCTTCAACCAGGCTAACCTGATCTCAGGCCCTCAGTGCGAGTGAGGTAGTTGATTCCCGGCTGTTTGTACACCGACACGCGCATCCGTCCTCTCGGGCCATACAGACAGTCTCTTGACAGGCCCCGACCCTGTCGCAGTGGCTGCCATTGTACACCACGCCCCGCGAGAGCTTGAACTCTCGTTTTGCGTTACCTGGGGAGGTCTTCCCCCGCCAAGCCGACCGTGTCTTGCGGAAAGCCCTCGTATACGCTCCGTCCGGCAGTGTACGTCGGCCACTTTCCACTAACCAAGCTTGTTCCCCAATGCCTGAGCAGGGTCGATGGTTTGCCCGTGGCAACGCCTTAACGAGGTCCATCGTTTGCCACCCGCCAAATACCAATTCCTTGCAGAATGCCCGTGTATCTCCCAAGAGGATGCTCGTGTCTCGGTGGTGTCCGTGTCAAGAAGAGGAGCCGCATCAAAGGTTGCCCGTAGCTAGGCCTTAACGAGGTCTTCCGAGGCGGCATCTTCGAGCCTTAACGAGTTCGAGCCTTAACGAGGTCTCCTGGGCCTTGAACGAGGTCTGTCCGATATTAGCTTGACTGCCTGTGTCATCGGTTCACTACCGCCTCGCCGCATCTCGCGCGATGCGATCCCAGACCGTATGTAAGCTCAGGGGTGTCCTGTCTTCTTTCTAGGGCGACACCACTTTCACTGGTAATGCAAGACCAGCTTCTGGGCCCGAGTGCGAGTCGGGTAAAAAGAAGTCGGTTGGTTTTCGTATCCCGTTGTCCCCTGATTTTGGTGTGGTTGTGCGGTCGCTTCCCGCGGGCCGGACCGCACAACCACGGCGGATTCAATTTGGTCTCCTCAACGAGGATTAACACCGGACACCACGAGAAGGTATGAATCCATTGTCCCAACAGCCTGGCTAGGACTGCTGCCCAGTGCGAGCTCACTGGGGGCTCATTGATTACACACACACACACACACACACACACACACACACACACACACACACACACACAATTCATTACGCCCGGAGGTATCAAGCCTAGAGGGCACCTATACGCTATTTGATCTTTCCACTGCATACATTTTGTCATAGTCTCATTTTCGAGAGGAAAAGCTGAACCAGCTGCCAAAAACCCCTCTAGCCCATACGGGTATGTCCTTAACGATTTCTTCTTGCTGTTGTTGTCGTCATATCCTCTCCCCAAAAGCAATAACCCATCCCTCTGTGACACCGGACCCCCCACGTGTCCATTCTCGATGTAGTTTCGTGAACCTCTTCCCTGAGTAGCGATTTACCGAGAGTACTTCTCATATTAACGCCCGAAGTAGCTGACTGCCTCGCTGGCGGCAACACCAGATAGCAGACGAAGGACTGACGAATCGACATGCGATCGAACCGGTAGGGCAGGTGAGTTGTACAAAACCCGGTGAGTATAGGTTGAAAACGGGTAGGTAGGTCGGTTTTTCGAAGGCTCGTCGACGTTGCGAAGTTGTCGACGTGTTCTTTTGAAAGCTTCCCGCCGCGTCGTCACAACCAATAAAGGAGTTTCCGCCGGAGTTTCGACTTGGAAAGTTCTCGGCTTCGGTCAGACCTTGCAGTCCAACTTACTGACATCCCTCACCACGAGAAGGTGACTTTCCGCGAGGGACCTCATTGATTACAGTAGGTAGGTAGGTAGGTAGGTAGATTTCATTTACCCTGATCTCTCGCCGAAGTTGAACCCTGGATTGAGGTACAAGTGTGATGATTGACCTACATGGAGAGATCCAGCTATTTATAGTTGGAGCAGCTCATCTCCCTGCTGCCTTGTGGAGTGCCTGCCTACTGGAGTTCCGTCCGCAGGATGTATTACATCTGCGGGTGTGGGAGCGAATGCAGTGCCCTCCAGAGTTGGGTGGGTGAGGATTTGATTGCGGTGGCCTAACTTAATGTGGTGCCCCTCAGCCAGATGTCGGCAGATATTTTTGCGTGTATAGCAACTACCATGCATGATACAAAGAACCACTCGACATTCTGGCAGCACGTGAAGAAAGGGAGGCCAGTTGCGGACTTTTTGGTCTCCTTGGGAACCAAAATTTGGCAGTATGGCATCCTTGTAGTGCGGTTGAGATGGAGCTTTCCGCTTTGCTGTAGGCATATTGACTGGCAACTCTAATAGTCGTTTGCAAGCGCGCCTCCCAGCCTCCTTGAGTTGAACAGTGTTATCACCCGCAGCACCAGCAAACGTATCAATTGATGAGTCAGGTAGATTCATGTTTCTCGGGTATAGGAAATCATGCCATGCATGCGATACTCGTGCATATGCCTGAAGCAGCGCGGGCTGTAGCCTGGTAGGGAAAGCACCGTCAAGACCATACGTTCGTGCCCGCTCGTGAGGCCGATGGCCACTCTGCCACGGAAACACAACGCCAGGATCGGCTCCAGTGCCAGTATCATTATTAAGGTCGATTGGTAATTGGGCTCCTCGGACATGTTTCTCAGTGATTCCAATCGACAGCTGTCGGTATTTTTGTGGAGTGATTGACTGGCCCCATTTCTTCTGGGTAGTGGTGGTCAGCAGCCGGTGGAAATTAGCCGTCGTCCAGCTACGCCCCTGTGTCAAAGACCAGAAAAGCAGCCGATTCCCAGAGCCAACACGGTTTGAAAGTCCTTGTTCCCGACAGAGTAGTTCCGCAAACGGTCGGATATAGACCAGATATAGGAAGAGAATCCTGCTTGCACAGGCAGGGAGAAATCGGGCCACATTAAACTCATGACCAGTGTATACCCTTCGCTCTTGTTATGCCAGATTAAATATATAACCTCGGCCTGATAAATATAGAAGGCACGCTCGGTGGATGGGCTATTGGCGTATTCAATCCCCAGTAGCTCTTTGAGACGCGGCATCTGCCCCCCAACTGTGATCAAAATCCCAGCAATATGCTCGAGCAGTTGCTCATGATGCCGCAGATATTGATGGATGCCTTCCGCATGCCAGGCACCCCGGTACATGAGCCCGTGCTGGTGGCTCCCCGCGGCCGCTCGAGCCAACTGAAAATACTGGTCGCAGAGGCCATTGCCAGGGTTGCTGACAAAGGATTGACCTGGTCGGCTCTCGGTAAATGAGTCTTGGATCGTCTCAAGGTTCACCTCTGGCCGTAGTCCAAGCAGGAGAGCATCGCAGAGTGTTCCTGCTTCTCGAATGAAATGCTCAGGCAGGGTGCAGAATGCGGTTATGGTCAGCCTAAAGTCTCCTAGCATGACCATGTCTCCACCTGCAGTCCAATGAAGGAAAAAGCTAGGCGGATCCAGAGCGGCCTGGCGTTTTCCAAACGATCGAAGGCTCTGGAACTCCCCAAGAGGGGTAGGGCAACCTGGCAGCATATATTGCATCCGTATAGCCTGCAGGGGGGTCAGATGGTCAGTCAGTGGTCGACATGGCTGGCTGAGAACAGAGTACGGCCGGTATGGAAGCACATGCTCTAGAAAGAGAAGGCGCTGGATATAGATCAAGGCAGATAGATTGGAAGTAAAGATTCGTGCTGGGAGGAAATATTCTCCGTCGGAACTCATGCCGAGGATACCGCTAAAGTAGACCAGGATAGTAGAATGTGCTCGACCATCCCGGAACTCCTCCAGGCTCAACGACATGCAAAGCCGGAAGAGCATCTCCAGCAGCTGAGGTGTATAGCTGCCGGGTCGAGAATCTTGAATTCCAGTAGCTCGATTGTCCGTTAAGTCCTCGAGATTCTCCACGCTCCAAGCAGCCGGGCAAAAACTGTCACTTTCGGAATCACTCGTACTCGGATTTGGAGGATGCGGCTGATTCAAACGATCTTCTTCATTTGAACTCCACGGATCCTCATCCTTATCTAGAGGGTCAAAGGGTGAAACGGCCACAGAACTCATTTCCTGGCAGAAAGACTGCGCTCTCGACATATCTGCAGTATTCCCCTGTAGACTCGACGGTTCTGCAGCTTTGTGCCGAGGTTGGATGTTCTTTCCCGTCCTGCACTGCAGGTGACTGCCGGATGTGATCCGGACGCACTGATCCCAGATCTGTTGTAGCTCTTCTTGGTGTTGCGGTATCAGTCCAAGCTGCAGGACCCGACGAGAAAACTCGGGCCCAAGCCTGAATACTCGTAGAACGAACACAATGAATTTCTTCCATGTTTGCCGGTAGCGATGTCGACTCTGACGAGTTCCCAGTGGACCGAAAGGTTGGCGGGATGGCTGCTCTCTGTAATGGCTCTTCAGCCAGGTCCTGATATGGTGCCCTGTATGTTCCATGGTCTCCTCACACCGATCGAGGACAAGATCAATCGCAGAAAATAGGTAAAAGATATATTTCTCATCCTCAGCGGGACTCGCCAGCTGCTGGTTTTGATACAATCCCAATGGAAGGCCATGGACGACTGAGGCACGTGATGGGGGTAAGACCATGCGCTTCAAGATAGTACGGGGGACTCCTTGATAGGTGGTAATCCAGCCAGTGCGCTCCAGCCACGGCCTGGTCCCTTCGTAGGTAGCAGCACCGGTCTGACTTGGGAGTTCCTCTTCTTGCTGCATGGCCTGGTAGTGGTGCTCGCGTGTCTGGAGCTCCTTCAAGAAAACCATATTGACAGCAGAATCAGGACTGGGCGGCACAAGCGTATCAGCCTTAGGGTGCAGGCTATAAGAACCATCGACAATTACCCAGTAGGTTCTGGTTTCTGGGGATTGAGTCCAGCTCTGGAGGGAAACAGGCCGGTATAGGTGATCTAGATTGAGATGTAGTCCGGTACTGTCTGCCAGATGCATCTTCCGTAAATGCCGACATGTGAGGTCCAGGCTGGCGCTACAGAACAGGCAGTCCATACACTGAAAACCAGGGAACACTTGAAGAGCAGGGTGCCGAGTGGACCCGTGTGGCCGCGGTTTGAGTGAAAGTCCACTCTGAAACCGATTTTTCTGAAGATACTCGTCTAGATGCTTGCGCCGATGACACGGGATTTGATGTCTTTTCCGAAAGTGGCTGCTAGCCTGAGTGCCTTCTACTGATATGGCGTATTGGCAGAGCGTGCAGATAGCAACATTCTCATCCCAGTCTAGATATAGGGGAAGAGATGGCCACTGTCGAGGAAACAGCACCTGTGGGCGAGGTGGTGTAGACATTGGATCCCTTCAAAGACTCGGACAGCTTGTGGTTGACCAAGTGCAGAAAAAATGATGAGAAGATGAGGCATCGGATGGTGGAAGGGAAGAATAGGGGTGGAGAGTCAAGACAATTAGTAAATCCCACGGCTCACCGTCATATTGTCTGTCTTGTACGATACGGCACGCGTTGAGAAAAAGCAAAGCGCGTTTTACGCGACTCCGGATTTGGAGCTATACTCTTCGAGGCTTCACCCTGGACAGTTTACAGAGAGAGACTTGAGAATGAGAAAGATTGTTGTCCTGTGCACGAAATTGTGTCAGACAGTTGGCAGATGGTCGCCTGTAAGCCGGAGTATGCTACATTAGTTTGTGTAGCTGGGACAACTCACACTGGCTCCCGATTGGATGTCCCGAACCTGTAATAGCGGGACAGGTCACTGCAGTCTACCGGATGCTTAACTATGGAGCGCACGGACAAAAAGTGTGGAGTGGGAGCCAGTCCCGGGGGGAATATGACAGTAGGACAAGTGCGACTCCGGATATGTCTCAGTATTGTGCTATTGACCGGAGCTTGTGTTCTGGCGATAACCGCATTGCGCACGAGTCAAGAAACTCTAGTTCCGGGCCGGCGTTTGGGTCGGTGCGGGCCTTGAGCCAATTACCCGCGCATAACCCTGAGACGGCGCAAAATTGCGCCACCGCTATGTTTTGGCCGGTCTGTGCACGGTTAGCGCTCGTCGAGATGCACCTAGGCGCCGGAATCTATCGATAATACTTTGGCCCCCAATCTGGGTGCATTAGTGGCTTTTCGGTACCATGGAATGCCGTGCACGCGGTTCAATCTGAGAGCCCCCAGGTGCGGCAACTTTGTTGGGGGGGATGGCTTGATGCTCCCAAGCTCCAGTTCTATCTCGATCGTTGCAAGCATGGGTTCCTGGCCGCCCCATGGCTCGGCGTGGTCGGGAAAGACCACGGCCGAGCCGAGTCAGAGCTCTGCTTTGGTGATTGGTGGTCAAGCTAGCCGCAGCAATAGGGTGTTGCGGTCGGCGATAGAGAGAAATGATATTTTTGCGGCGACCCTCGCTCTCGGCTGTCCAGACTTCAACGTGAATCTACCCGACCACCATGGTGCAACTCCGGTTGCCCACGCTGCGACATGGGGGCGTGCTTCCATCCTGCGGCTGCTTCTCAAAAACCGCGGGGTCGACGTGAATGCCAAAGACAATTACGGGGATACCCCGCTGGCCCTAGCCGCCGGCGAAGGACACGAGTGTGCGGTGGAGGCCTTGCTGGAGCACAAACATATCCAGGCGGACTCACGAAACTCTTTCAACGTCACACCCTTAGCATTGGCCGCAGAGGGGGGATATCCGAGTATCGTGCGATTGCTGCTCGAACGTCAGGATGTCCAGGCCGACTCGGCAGACGATGAAGGCTGCACTCCGCTCGCGCGGGCAGCCGCCATGGGCCATGAAAGCATCGTTCGCATGCTCCTCGACCGAGCGGATGTCGAAATCAATTCCAGAGATCAAGATGGATACTCGCCTTTGGCATGGGCCGCAAGGAGAGGCCACGGCGCCGTAGTCGGGGCTCTGGTGGAGCGGAAAGATCTCGAGCGGAACTCGAGAGACGATGATGGATGGACTCCCTTTATGCTAGCCCTGGATGAAGGGCACGCGGAGATTGTTCACTGGCTGGCTCGATCGGTCCAACCTGAGGATGACGAATAGCTCGCAAGCTCTGCCTGGCCGAAATTGCCGGCACGGCTTAGCCTGCGCCATTCCGCCTTCGAGAGGCCGATAGGATATGTAAACTTTCTAATATAAAGCGAGAGAGTAGGCTGCATGATACAAAGACAGAGCCAAGCGGAAGGTCCCGGACAGTAGTTCCCGAGCTCTAGCGGGCATTCATCACTCAAAAACCCAGGTTTGATTGCTCATTGACGGTCCAGTTCCGGGACAGTGTTAGATGTGAGTCCAACTCATCCTTCTGCGTAGAACTGGAGCTCAAGCTTGACCGTTGGTCTTCGGGGCTTGCATCCGACACCGACTCTTAAACGTAGCGGACCGGAACCAAAGTACCGGGGCTGCGACCGGCGAGGGGGATATACATAGGCCCTTGGGCAAAAGAACGGATATAGCGCACTGGGGCGGCTGGGCCCAAAACAGCGAGGCCGTCGCTCGATGATCTCGATCGAACGGTGTCCTGGATCCCCAGCATCGCAGCATTTGAGAATGCCCTGTTCCACCGCTGCGAGGAGTCTGCGAGTAGAATGAGCGCAGGTAGGCAGATAGACCCGGTCGGTCTTGTCGTCTTCGTGGTTGCGGCAGGCGTAAACGTTCCTAGACATTGACATTGCCCATGGGCACCCATGGGCAGATCCTTTTTGCCCATGGATGGGCAGACTCTAGCTGCCCATGGGCAGCCTGTCCATGGGTGGCCCATCATGTCCATGATACAAGGTGGGATAAATTAATGACCTATTATGCAGTAATTTTAGTATTTATCTAGTAGTATTTCAGAGTAGAAGTAAGGCTTAATTGAGATAAAAGTGAGAATTTATTCAATTAATTTCTAATTAATCCTAATCTCATAGTTTTCGAACCCCTTTGGTCGCTTTCTTGCCCGTCCAGACTCGCGTATCTGGCTCTGCATTATAGGTAATCCATTATCGTCCTCATCCTCACTACTACCATCAATTCGATCAACCTCATCTTCAGATGCAACGCTCTTTCGTCGCTTCCCACCCCTCACAGATTGCCTCAGATCTTGCTCATCTTCCTCAGTATCACTGATAGGGTTTATCTCTTCAGTCTGAGGGCATATCTCCTCTATTTCCCCTTCCTCAGGGATTTCTAGAGATTGGGCTAATTGAAGCTGCTCCTCTTCTATCTCAAACTTGGTCGTATAGCTATAAAGCATAAAATCCTGGATAGTGGCAGGATTTAGACGACCTCTGCGGTAGTGGCAAACATCGCGGGCTGAATTAAATAGGCGTTCAACACCAGCACCTGTAGCTGGGATAGAAAAGACATCGCGGGCTACCCGTGCTAAGGTAGGAAATTCATGTTGATGGTCCTTCCAGAATTGGGTAGGGGTCGTATTAACTAAGCCTAAATAGAAATAAAGGGTTAGTATGAGATAAAAAGGTAAATTAGACAGAGAATTATAAGACTTACCTCCTTCAAGAAACTGTGTTAATTCATCTTGATCCTGGTGAGATCTAGTCGTAGATGCGAGGACTTTATCAAGCTCAGAGACGTATGTCCAGACCCGGGTCCTTGATATCGAGTCATTAGGTTGATAGCCCTTGATCCGGTCTTGTAGGCTATGATGATACGAAGTCTCCCATCCTCCAGCCCAGTCTTTACTCTTAAAGAACTGTAGCTTATGCTGTGGAGCAAGGATTGTCCCATGCGCATAGATATCACCAAGTTCCTTAGTATCTGTCTTCGCATAGTACTCACGAAGCTTAGATTCACTGAATTCAAGGGCTTCAAGTATCTGCTGCTTCCAAACGACCTATTAAAGAGGTTAGGAAAGGTAAGGTGAAAGTGAGATAAGAATAAAAGATATAATAAACCTTTTTCCGCTGTAATTGTCGCTTTGAAACCTCAAGATGCTTAAAAAGCTCATTATAGAGACTGAAGACGTTATGAATAGTCACGTCTTTAGTCTTCGAGAGCGCAGTGGTATAGATATAGAATGGCTTTGTAAGACAAAGAAGATAGTCAATCTGTCGCCATTCATCGGAATTCAGCATCATATGGTCGATCTCATATAGACGGCAGTACTTGTCTAGCTCAGATCGAAGCCTTCTAGCCCGTTCAAGCATTAGATAAGTAGAATTCCATCTTGTCCGAACGTCCTGGATTAGGACTAGTTGAGGGTTTCTGGTTGCCTTCTGAAGATCCTTGAACTTCTCTTTTCTCTGTGGGCTTGCATTGATAAAGATCGCAAGATCACGGGCCTTATTTAAGGTGTTTGCAATATCCCGCTTCTTAGACCGCTGTCTAGCGGCCTTATTGTGTTCTTCTGTCCAAACCATATCCACAGTATCATTCAGAGGGTTTCCTTTTATCTGACCAAGCAGCTGGTTCAGACTAAGCTGAATTACATGCGCCATACATGGAATTCGGATAAAACGGGCGTCTGGGTAGTCTTTTTGCATCTTTGTGATCATTGTGTCATTATTTGATGCATTATCAGTGGTAATAGCCATAATTCTATCAACAATCTGATGTTGTTTTAGAATTGCAGATAAGACTGAGGCAAGGTTGTCTCCAGAGTGGGTGCCCTCTAGGGGTTCAAATCCAAGTAATACCTCTCTGTACTCCCAATTTTGATCAAGGAAATACCCAGTAATAGCCATAAAAGCCTGCTGAAAAGGGGATGTCCAGCAGTCTAGACTAACAGAGAGCTTTGCGTCTTCTGGGAGCATTGTAAGAATATCTACCTGCCGAGATTGGACGATAGACTGGAGATAACGCTGTATTGTTCGGCCGGAAGGAAAGGATAGGACTGAAGGGGATATTTGCGCGAGACGTAGAAGGTCCTGGAAGTGTTGATTCTCAATGATCTGAAATGGTAGCCGTAGGCTAGTGATAGTGGTTAGAAGCTGCTGCTTCCAGACCTCTTCAGACCAAAATTGACGTAGTTTAGGTGGATTGATAGCCTAAAGTAGCAATAAATATTATTATTCTTTATATTTTCTTAAAGGGAAGGTAAGGTAAAGTGAGCGTAAAGTGAGAGAAAAATAGGTATAAACCACTATTATTTTGCTCCCACTTTGCCCTCGCTTAGGCTTTAGATCTTAGCTTACCGCTTTTTTCCATAAATCCTGGATATTTTGTTCACTTGCTGGGCCTGCCCCTCTGCATTTGGCTTTTGTATGCCTTTTAAGCGCATTAGTCCCATACTTAGTCCCCTTTTTGTTAGGTGTCACTGGGTGGTCCACTATCTGACTACATGCTTTGCATATAGCCTTTGGTTGACCTGTTTTAATATGCGCAACCTGGTTAAAGGAGTGCCATAACTCAGATGTATAGCCCCTTTTATCCCAATGAGGATGCTCTCCCTTAGGTTTTGATCCATACTGAGTTGTAAGCCACCATTCAATAAACTCAGTCTTAGACATCTCAGACCAAAGTGCCCACTCTTTTTCTCGGTCAGGTCCAACACGTTCAATAGAGGGCGGGGGTGGTTCGCAAATATTCGGCGCGGTAGACTGGCTTTCGGAGGCGTCAAATGGTGTGAAATCAGATAGAAGAGGGTCAAAACTATCACTAGTGATAGATGGGTTGAAATAGGAAGAGGGGAAAGGCATACTGGACGCGATAGAGACGTAAAAGTAGGGATAAAGTGAGGGTAGAGAGAGGACTAGAGGAAATAAATTAGGGGGCGAAGGCTTTTTGCCTAAGATAAAGCCTAATGTGATAGATCAGAAGGAGGTGAATTATTCTGATGTGGGTCTATTAGCCCTCTTCTATTGGCCTGAACCCTTCTCTCCGCCCTTCCGCAGACATAATTTTCTCCAAGTCCGTCTTCAGTTTGACCCTTTTCCCTTCACTACACGATTAATTCTAAAGTATAGGGGTTTCAAAAAATAAGAATAGGTTAAAGAGGATATAAAGAATATATGTATGAAAAATAATAGCTTAATAACCTAGTTTACATGAATAAAAAATAAAAGAAGAATCTGCAGTAGAAAGTAGTGGTAGACATCTGTAAAGAAATATATATTTTTAACTTCTATCACTCTTATTTTAACCATCCCCTTTTATCTTTAACTAAATTATCTAATTCATTTATACGACCAATGAAATAGGTAGCAAAAGGCCTAAAAACAAAAATATTTCGTAAAATTACATAGTGGAAGGGGGGAAGTGAGATAAATGTAAGCGTTCGGACCAAAACAGAGGTAAGAAACAGAGATGAATCAGCAAGTTATGCAAAAAATTCAGGCCAATTCAGGCCAATGCAGGCAGAATCAGGCATCGATGGGCGGCCCATGGGCAGCCCGCTTTTGCCCATGGGCCGCCCATGTCAATGTCTAAACGTTCCCTCCTCGCCGGTACAGGTACTTGGCAACATTGTGGGCTAGAGAAACCCCACGATCGCACAGCTCAGCTGAAGCAAGCGGGTCTTCACAGCGGGCACAGCTCTTCGCATGGGATTCGTAGGCGCACACTACATGGTCCTCGTCTCCGTGGAGGTTGCGTGTCTGAGGGCCACAATGCAGTGGACGAGGCTGGTGAGCTGAGGACATCGAGCTCTGGTGATAATTGGGAGCGGCGTTTCATCATCGCTGCTTAGCACTCCTTTATAAGCACCGGCTCATTGAGAGCGAGAGGCCGTCCAGCGGTTGGTCACGAGAGAGCCATACGCCAAACTGCGACTCTCAGGCCGCAATATTGGCGCCGAGAGCTTGAATCGCACTCCCTGCGATACGCGGTCTTGTCTCACAGGCTTAGCTGTTTCATTAATCTGATGTAGAGGAGGGCAGTCATTGGTTTTCCGTCCCCAAAGGCAACAAGCGCCGGCACTTGGTGTCGTTGCGTTGGTCCGGCGCGTTTCGAGACCGGGCAGATGACACTAATTTTTCGCTCCCCGGGGGAGTTCGCGATACCGATGGATTCAAGGGTATCTTCGACCATCGAAAAAAGCTAAGTCCGTGCAATATGTTCAGTCTCGAGCAACTCGTTTCCGGGGCTGCATCCAGGCATGCATGGAACTACGTTTCAACTCAACCGGGAGCGTGGACGGCCCTCGTCCAAGATGCGCTGGTTGCCCTCAATAACTGAATGTGGGTGGATGAGAGCGCACGTAAGAAAACCGGAGGTTTTTGGCATTACGTTTATGGAGCCGATGGAAAGAACCGGTCAACCCCTCGGAGTAAAAGCCTACGACCCCCTCGCTAGCAGCCGATCTCACCCCGAATGATATATAACCAGGTCATCAAGCTAAAAGTTACAGAACAAACATCCATTTGCGCTTATTGCAGCGACCTGTTCTTTTCTCTTTCTTTTTTTGAGTCTAGGGTTTTCAATCAAATAGTCTCTGGTATCTTAGAGGCGCCGAAATGGAGCCGTAGCCAACTTGGAACTGCAAGGAACAGACGGCAGAGCTATGTGGTATCTGCCTAAAGTGCGTGTAGTAACAGTCATGGTGGCTTTAAGAAACATTGAAAGACTTCCGCGAGTTGATTCATCGACTATATTAACAATGTAGCTTCGCAAAGCACAAGAACATCGATGGTATTCCTAAGCCCTCCCGCTTGGAAGTACGTGGGATTTTACATTGCACTTTGGCAACATCCCGGACCTCCGATTGATCTGGCTACCTAACACAAGAAACTTGGGGTCTACAGACGTAACAGAAGAAATTTGGATTAGTTTACTCGAGAGATGTCAGGGTGAGGAGGCCATGTTTTTAAATACCAAATTGGGCCTAGTGGTTTTTAAATACCATTTTGGGATTAGCGCGGACTCGGTGTGGAACCGCTCCATATCAAAAGTCAGAAACTTTGAGGCCTTGAATATCCACCAATTCGCATTAAATTTAAATATACAATAGATAATCATGTAGCCCTGACTCGGAAATATAAAAGAAATGCCCAAGAATTTAAAAATTGCGTTGTGGAAGAGCGAGCCGGTTCCCGACATTTGACATTTAGAAGCGGAGCAGCGTTGTTTGGTGTGGATGTAGGCGCGGAGAACCGCCAAAGGGGAATGGCTCACGGCACCGCCAGCGTGCTGCCACGATCATACCATCCCAGGGTCGAGGGCAAGAGTGTCGAGCCGTTCATTGCTAAAGAGGTAACGGTTCCCGGCTGCAAAGATTTCCTTCGAGGTATTATACATCTGGCAATAGCGTAGCCCACGTTTCCACAAAGCGCTGGAGCGAGACGGCGCAATCGTCATGGACCCCTGGTCACGGACGAAGGACTGTGGATAGAACTCGACTCGCCATCCCGGAGGCGCTTTGGGCGCGTGGACTGGGGTCTCATCTCCTGGAGCAGGCCCGAAGGGCTCTTCGGCGTCGCTCTCAGAGACACCCCAAATGGTCTCCTGGTCCGCGGTGGTATCAGAGTCAGACTCACCCGTGACGCTGGCGTCATCGGATGCTGACGGAGACAAGTAGTCTCCATTCAGGCGCATGGAGATGGCGTTCTGGTGAACCAGCCACGCACGGCATCCATCGAGGCAGCATCGCCGCCAGCTCAGCATAAGGGCTTCACCCGAGAGAGTCTGGCGAGGAATCACTTCTTTGGCGAGGTCAAAGAAGTCTTGTTGAAGGTATCTGGGATCGATTGCTCGGTTCCACTGGGAAAAGAAGAGTTCACGGGTACCTGCCCAGGTAGACTGCTGCGTTTGCAGCTTCAGGTTCTTTGCGGTGAAGATGATCTGGCAGTCTTGAAACTGGGCCAGCCCCGCCTGTTCAATCCGGCGTTGAATCTCCTCCCAGAGGACGCCAAGATGGCCGGCCTGGAAGGAGAAGTGGAAGTCCTGGGGAGCTCGAGATTGAGTGGAAGCCTGCACACCAGCCTCGGCCTGGGGGGCCTCGGCATTACGCTCTATGTGCTCCGCACTGGATGGGAGATGCTGTACGATTGAAGAGGGATAGATGACCTGAACAGAGGGGAGAAAGATTTTATCTTCCCGATCACATAATGCTCAAGAGATGGATTGAACAATCGAGGAAACAACAGATAGACTTCTGCGGGAGAGAACCCTTCCAATCGCCCAAAAGGAAGATGTGGAATTTGGTGTACGGGCTTGAGTCGCGTCCTGGGAGTCGAGGAGTCAGGCTCAAGCCAAAAGACGCGGACAGGCGCGAGATGCAGCGAGCTTTGAAGATTGCTAGTACTCGCGCGGCAAGCCTTCCACGATATCCCCTCTCGGGCTACCGCGAGGCTCGAAGCAAATCCACCGGCGCTGTCGATGTCGAGCAAAACCTGGAAGGTACTCTCCGGAGAAACCGTATCGGCTTCGAGATCTATCGGGCATGGCTGATCGGGAAGAGGGCCTGAACTCTCCTCTGGTTCCGATAGTCTCGGAGCACGCGAAGGGGAGAGCCCCGTAAAGAGCTTTCGTCGTTCCAAAGATGGGAGAAGAGTGTCCCAGTCTGTCGGATATTGTGCAATCTTGCCATTCTCCGGTGGTCCAAGAACGTCTGGACAAGCCCACCGTACCAAAGCAGATAAGGTAACGCTCGTCTCGCCGGCCGGTGACGACGGAATCAGATGTGGATCGTTTTCACAGCCATGGTGTCGCTGCAGCTGCTCTGCCAGAGCTGCCGCCAATGCCTCCGATGTTAAGTGCTCGGAGCTGGCTGAAGTAGCGATGGCGAAAGGGGGTAGGTTGACCGATCTAGCTGAGGAATCGGTGGGCGAACGTTCGGTTTCAGGGAGCTGGGAGGCCGCGAAGGGATTCTGGTCAACCCGGATGTCTGGCGTATCGTCATCCGTGAGAAGTCTAGATCGCTGAGGGAGAGGAGAACGGGGTCACTGACGATTGGGCTCTTGGGCAAAATCTTCAATTTGATGAAACATATTATCTTCTGCGAGGACAGTCTCGAGGGCAGGCGAGCTCGGAGACCGTTGGAGTTGGGTACTGGAGGAATGCCGAGTGCAAAGGTCTTGCGTCAGCTCCTGAGTTGAGCGCTGGTGCGATATGCGAGGTGGCTCTGGACCGTGCCCAACCGGAATAGCCCGCAGCGCATCCCGGATGTCATCAAAGTGGCTCCAGGGCGACTGATGCCAATGGCTCTGACCTGGGATAATCCGCGGGTCGTAGTGAAGAAAAGTATGAGCAAATTGCTCTCCGGCAGACTGGGAGGAAGACTCGTCAACTCGTCAGGTAGAGGCCCTGATGCCGCCGCACGCTGGGCTAGCCAGCGACAGAAACCGTCCAGACAGCAATGACGCCAGCTTAGTGTGAGGGGCAGATCTAGGGTATCTTCCTGCGCGGTAGTCGGGCGAGCCGGCACGACTTCCTTGGCAATATCGTAAAAGTCTTGCTGGAGAAACGCCGCATTGATGGCTCGATTCCACCTCCGGAAGAAGAGGTCGTGCGGCCCCGAGTGGAGAGCTTGAGGTTCTTCGCAGTGGTCTTCTGGACCACTGACCATTGCACTCATATCCTACTATAAGTACCACTTGGTAACCTGGGCCCCCTCCAGTAGCACCGCGAATGGATCCATCTGGATTCGAAATTCGCCTGGGAATCCTGTTAGACGATTCTCTAGATTTCTTTTCTGCGCGATAAGGTTCGCCCGGTACTTCCGCCGACGCAATCTGCCTGCGCGTTTTCGTTCTTCATCCGTGCGATATAGGGCTGGTCGACCACTCTTCTTCCTTCCCTGGGGCATTGGTGCATGCTCTACCACCTGCTGCTCTCTATTTCTCCAGGTATATAGAGCAAGATGTGCCCTGGGAGAGGCTGGGTCAGGTTGTGGGTGGCCGTTGGTAGGCTGAGAATAAGCACCAGAAGACGCACTACATCGTAAGCCATTGGAATTCTCGTGAGCCAGCCGGGATTGGGTTAAAGACGGCTGGGGCTTATTTTTCGTAGCCTTATGTGTCTGGTCGCCAGGCAGGCAACTTGTCAGGAGTGGGTTTGCGGCTGACGTGTGCCTGGCGTCGCTATTGGCAAGCCTGGATATGGGAGGGCTGATAGCAGCGGAGTTTTCTACAGTGCCGCTGCTCATAACATGGCGGGTTGCTAGTGGTATAGATCCAGCTAGTATTTCACCGGTATTGTCGTTCGCACGGGGCCTAGTTGCCGGCAGAGAAAGACTCGTTGGTGAGGGCACGAGTGGCCTGGAGGACGACATGCATGACCCACAGTCGGGAGTGTTTGTGTGTAGTAACTTCACCGTTGACTGGAGTCTAAAAACTCTCTCAAGGTGCCCCGTTCGCGGCAGTGGTAAGTGAGAAGAGGTGGGATGGTATTGTATCGGCGGCACCGGTGGCGCCACAACCGGAGATAAGAACCGAGCTCTGATCTTGGGGCCATAGTGTGGATCGAACGGCACAATATGAAGACACGGAGATGAAGGAAATGTGGGATGGTGGTCATGGATGGGTGGCAGTGCATGCTGAGAGATCTCTGGCAAAGGCGGCAAAATACCCGCAGCGGTGGATGGGCTGTTGGTCTGTGAAAGTTTAGCCTGCTCAGCTTGGAATGTAGGGCGGAATTCCGATAACCACTGATCGAGCCCGGTGGACTGGTTTGCTGGTGAATCCGGTGGCTGGAAAGCCGTGGCCGAGCCGCACGCCCAAGGCTTGGGAGGACGCTTTCTTAACTGCCGAGGTTGCCAATCAAGACTGTCGTGACTAGGTAATGGGAATCGTGGCCGGACAGTATCGACCGGAAAGATAATCTCACTGTCGACCAGAGGGGGAAGTGGAATAGCACACACAGGTAATTGGCGGAGGAATGCGGAAAGGTCGGAAGGCATTGAAGGTAGTTGAATTCGAATTTTCTGTATTGTCGTTGATGCCGCCCATCCGTCTACTGGAAGCTCCGGGACCACTGCTGCTGTCACTAGAGGCGGGGAGATGTCCTCTCTGCATGGAAAGGCATGCGTCACCGTGGGATGATGGCTAGACCACCAACGGTATTTCCATTTCCCCGTCTTCCGAACTAGCATCCTCGAAACAAAAGAGTCCGAGCTCGTATGAGGAAGCACCCAGTGTGTGGCAATGAAACGGCGTTGGAGGTTTTCACACCAAGCCTGCTGTTGGCGGCTTCCAAGGATATGGCCAATTCTCTTCAGGCAACGGTTAAAAAGCGTCCAGTATGTTTTTTTCCTAATTGGCGGGGAAGGGGTGTGCTGGCGACTTTCTTGTACTCCGTGATTTTCATCCAGCTCCGAGTCGGTGTCATAATCGGTGTTTGCTGGGTCCAGCTCAGAGCCAAGCTGCGGCTCCCAGAACCGGTGCACGACATCAGTTATTCCACAGGGACTTCGGCGCGAGGGCCCCGGGGCGACAAAGAGCGGCAGGTGGGCCGGATCAACATGGTTTTCCAGAGCCGGTCCGCAGAGAGGGATGATCCCGGCAAGTGCTGCTTCTCGACTAGCCGGAAGGATTATAGACTGAATACTCTCGAAAACGTCTCTTCGAAACGCTCGCAGGCAGAAGTCCACTAACAAAGATAAGAGAGCGTAGATCCGCACAGAATCCGCGGTATAACGTGCAGTTTCCAGCGCCAGTAAATAGCTTTCCAACTCTAAAAACTGTTGCTTTGCACCCCGTACGGCCTGGTACCGTTTAATATATCGGCCAAGGACGCTCGGAGTGTGGAGCTGCATGTACGGACGGTGGGCAATATGGAAGAACATGGTTTCCCAATCGATCTTGTCGAGGAACCATGCGTAGCCTGTCCTCTCTAGTGTAATATTCATCCCAATTCCCTCCCAGCGACGGTCGGCCGAGCTAATAGGCTGCTCGTCAACCACATCCGATGAAGGCTGGTCTCGAACGTCTTGCCAACAAACAAAGCTCCGTGAAAGATGATTTCCTCCTCCGCCAAACGAGAGGCGGAGGCAGCGTAGGAATAACAACATCACCCTTGTATGTTCCCAAAGAATCAGATCGCGCTGAGATAGACTATAAGCCATTTCGAACCCGGCACAGAGCTTGTTCATATTCCACTGCAGCCAGCCTAGAACAGTAGATGTGCGATAGACAAGAAAAGGCTGTGTGCATGGCAGTGGGGTGTTGTGGTGGCGCATAACGTGATTTCCAAACCCAAGCTGGTGAATCTCCTGATCGATTTGATGCAGAAGGTCGGTTCGAAGCCGGTATTCTTCCCGAACTCCAAAAGACTTCTTGCCGGAGTCCTGGAGTGCCTTTGCGCTCCTCAACTTGGAATAGAGGTAGGCATCAGCAAGGACTTTCAAACTCTGCTTGCCTGCCCGCCCACAGTGCTCCCAATTCTGTTTCACATTTGGATCCAATGCAATAGCCTCGATCATACGATTACTAAATGGATAACGCTTCCCCGCGCAGAGGACTTCCTTCACCGAGGCGTAGAACTGGGTATAGAGAAGGCCGTCTGCCCGGAGCGGTGAGCATCACCGAGTCTCCAGAGTGAGTGATCCACTGTCGCGCAGAAAGGAGAACGGGAAATAGGTCGAAGAGGAACTGCGCGGGGGTTGATGGTCTGCCTTATATTTTTCGAGACAGCATCGTCGCCACATGAATGTGAGAGGCTCCATGGGGCTTAGCGACCCGGTAGGATGAACGGGGTTAGTCTGGTCAGGGATCGTCGGACAGATCTCCTTCCCAATATCTCGGTACATCGTTATAATGTACTCTGGGACGATGGCCGAGGACCAGGTCTGAGCGAAGCGTTGCTGCATACCAAACCAGGATTTACTCTTAGTTCCCACCTTGAGGTTCTTTGCATCAAGAAGGAGATGAATAGGTCGAAATTGTTGGAGATCTTTCTGCTCGATGATCTCGAGAGCGGCCGTCCATAATGCTACAAGTCCTTCCGGCGGAAGAAAGTGATTCAACTGTTGCTGTCTCGGTTGGGTGGTTACAGAGTGACCTTCCCTCCAACCCGCTGATGCGTTCATCAAAGCATGGGCGTAGCTGGAAGGATAGTGTTGAAGATATTGCCCTGAGTAACCAATCCCAAGGGCCGGGACGAAGACTTGGTCCATCCAGGTCCTAAAGTCTTCATCGCTCAGGCGGGCAGTGGGGGATCGTGGATGGGAAAGACCAGGAAAGAGAACGTAGATCGATGTATCCTCCATGCCGACCATGCGCCCCAGTACATAGTGCTTGATCTTGTGGACGGGCATGTGGGTTCGACGAATACGGCCACTGCGACGGTCGGTATATTCTACAGGTAACGGATCAAGGTGGAGGGATGACTGGAGGTTTGACACCGGGCGCTGGATGGGTTGCCACCGAATGCCTTGGCGAGCAGCGGCTAGACTGCCTATGAAGGCTGTTACACTGTCGGTGTCAAACATAACGTCTGACGGCGTCAATTGTTCTTCCTCCTCGGCGACCATGACCACTGGAGGTGTCTTGTGATCGGTGCCGATGCCACAGAAGAGCCGCCGGCGGTCGGCAGCAGACCACTTTTTCGTCCAGGGTGTCTCTGCATCGGGTAGTCGTGGGCTACCAAGCACCGGGGGGCAGGGCCACTTTTGCAGGTCGGCCAGCCTGATGGTTGGGATGGGAGATCGATCCTGGCTAACGGGAGGCCCCATTGACTGCTGATGACACTCGGGGCAACAACCTTGGAACTGGAGAATCTGTCGGGCTAGTCGCACTCCAAGGCTATCAGGGCTCTGGGTCTCAGTGCTCGATTGTCTAAGGTGTCCATTCATTTCGCTTCTCCTTTGTATCAGCATCGGCGACCGTTTCAATATTTCATTACAGTTGCTGTCCACTACAGTCGTAAACAACCCCATATTAGCGCAGACCGTATCATGTCGACCTACCAAAATGTTTATGGTACCAAATTGGAATACCAAAATAAAGGAGGCGGAGTCAAGTACAACTCTACGATGTGTAGACTATCCGGGTTAAAGGAGCTTTTGCATTCTTCCCCCGCATGCAAACTGTAAGCCCGTCATCGATTCGTCGATCATTTCAATCTCCACCTCCAGTTCTCGATACGTTGGTCAATGCCAATGCTGATTGCATCTAAGACTTTGCTCGCACGAGCATGCACACGTCCACTAGCTTCTGAACACGAAAAGCTCCTTCTACCCGGTCTTATTATTTAGCCATTTCCTGTAGAGACCCCAAGTCTTTCATTCCCACCGAGGCATACAAATTTACCTGAAGGAAAAGGGCGAAATACCCTCCATCTTCGCGACAAATCTACAATGTCTAATGCGCAATCCGACCCTTCCAAGCTGGAAGATGGAGTCACAAATAGTGACACCATCACGCTTCAACATACAATCCAGTCTACACAATTCGACAATGGCCAGTATGGACCCCTAGCACAAGTCAATACAGCAGGCACCCTTTACCCTCCATTCGCAGGACAGTTTCAACCAGGTGCATTCCGTCCTGGTCCTGTGGAGCAGCGCAAGATCGCCAACCCGGCTCCATTAGGTCTGTGTGGTTTCGCTCTGACAGCTTTCTTGCTGGGTTGTATCAACATGAAAACGCGCGGAATCACGGAGCCTTATATATTCGTAGGCCCTGCTTACGCATATGGAGGCCTTGTTCAAGTTCTTTCCGGAATGTGGTAAGTGGAACTCGAGATTGAATGTGGGAAGCTGGATGAATACTAACCTTGTGGATAGGGAAATGGCCGTTGGGAACACATTTGGCGCAACGGCATTGACTTCATACGGTGGATTCTGGATCGCAATGGCAATTACTTTCACTCCGTGTGGATTTGAGATTTCACAAGAGCTGGTCAAAGCCGATAATGGATCTATGGGGATGTTCTATGATTCTCTCGGTCTTTTTCTTATGGTACAGCAATTTGAGATATACTCGCCTGCAATTTCCGACAAGACTAACGCGTGTTCATCATAGGGATGGTTCATCTTTACTTTTCTGATGATGCTTTGCACCATGAAGTCAACAGTCGTTTTCTTCTCGCTCTTCTTCTCACTCGATTTGGCTTTTCTTCTTCTAGGATTAGGGTACCTGATCCGTGATGACAGGGAAGATCCAAACCAGAAAACCCTCACGGCTGGCGGCTTCTTCGCTCTTCTGGCCGCATTCCTAGCTTGGTGGGCAGCCTTCGCCGGGGTCGCAGATACCAGCAATAGCTTTTTTATTGTCCCTGTCTGGCACTTCCCGTGGTCTGACAAGGGAAAGGCGTCCCGTAGGAAAGTGTGAGTGCTTTCTATATCGTTTTCGGTGTTCTGCGTCATTTGGCTCTTATGTTGTGCTGGTATCCATGAGTGGATCCGGAAGAGATTGTTGTAGTGCAGAGAAAGGGCTGGTTTTCTTGTTATTTCCGAGGGAGAAAGAAATGCTATATATCAAGGCGAAATCCCGAATTGTTTGGCAATCAACTCAATTCTCCGACATGTATCTCAGAAATCTAGTAATATGTGATAGTTACGAATATTATGTAGGCAGCGAGAATGGATTTACCGCCAAACATGCGGAAGGGTGTATGTATATTCTTTTATTGGGAGAGAGGAACAAAAATGCAGAGATGTTGATGTATGGATGTTGACCGCTGTTGAAGGGTCATTTTGTAGTGAGGACCCATGCTGTCATGCATCAGCTCTTCTGTCACATTGAGACCCGATTCACCATACAAAGTAAGTAGAGCGGTGGGTATCCGCTGAATTGAATAACTCTAGTGGCAATGTACCACCCATCACGTTAATATTTGATCGTATCCGACTGGGATTATTCGTGTGAATATTTGTAACTTCATTGCTCTTGTGCCCCCTAAACTGTGCCTTTTTGTGCATCCCGAACTGTGGATTCGCTCTCAATACCGCCACTATCGATGGTGCGCACTGCATTGACCTCCAGACAGCAATGCCGAAGGTAGGCACAGCAATTACGTTGGGTTTTACCACGGCAGCCCTGATTTTCGGCTGCAGAAGTTTATGGACCACGCCTTGGAACCTTTCATGTCCACTGAGGCCGGGATACTTCTTCTCCGGACTTAGTACACCCAGAGACGAGCAGTTCCTTTTCCAGTCGAGGCCGCGTCTTGCATCACATGCAATTTCAAGGCCCACCCGGAGACGAGTCTTGTAAATGATGGCCCATTTTACCGCCAAAATGGTAGAACTACTGTAGTAACAGATTGTGTCAGTAAAATTACAATAAATTCCTTTTCGAGGAAGGTCACATCAGTGCTTTAACTCGGCAGGCAGCTCTAGAAAGCTACTACACGTGGTGCGTTAAGATGATGTATATTTCGACGGTTTCAAATTCTCTGTTGGAGCTTAAAAGATAACTAATACTTCGTACCTGGGACCCTATTGTGATAGCTAAGTGTTCAACGTTGTCCATCGACTGGAAACGTTTCATTTGTCCCATTGAATCTCGCTCAAACCCTGACAACATCAAACCCTTCCTCCAACTGATCCAGGGCCTTTCGAATTTCGATGGCATAGGCGGGGATACCACCAGAGTAGCACACTGGTTCATAAACCTTGCCAGGGATGCTGCCACCCATATACGTCGACCTCGTCGTGGGGAAAAGAGTTCTGTCATTGAGCTCGACAACATGCTTTTTCCACTTATCGGCGGCCTCGATCTTGGGGTTGATATACTTGATGCCATTGGCCTCAATCTTAGCAATAGCGTCGGCGATCCACCGACCCTGCACCGCGACGGATGTGGGGCCATTGCTCAAGAGCGTCGGGCCGTGTGGGCCATATATGTGGAACATGTTGGGGTAGCCACTGACGGTGGTGCCGAGGTAGGTTTTTGCTCCTGGGATCCATTCCTTCTCGAGCTCGGCGCCGTCAATGCTCTTCAGCCCGAGCTGGGTCATGACGCCGGTGACAACATCCTGTGTCCGTCAGTCATTGTACTGTCCTGTTGGTGTATCAAGTGGAACTTACAAATCCAGTTGCGACAGCAACAACATCAAGCTCATGGTGAGTTCCGTCCTCGAGAGTGATACCGGTCTCAGTAAACTCCATGATCGGGTTGTTCTTGATGTCAACAAGGTGCACCGATTCGCGATTGAACTGCTCGTAATAGGTCCTCTCCAGACACGGCCGTTTGATACCAAAGTAGTGCGGCATCTCCCGCGGCGCAAGCAGCTCCCTCAGCTTGGGGTCGCCAATACGAGCACGGGTCTTTCTGGACCAGAAATTGTACGACTCTTTGTTAGCTTCCGGGTTAAACAAGTTATCCTTGTACAAGGCAACCCAATAGCGGAAGCCACCGTCCTTCCAGACGTTCTCGTAGAAGGCCTCGCGCTCCTCGGGGGTGTCGTCAAAGGTGTTTCGCTCGCACCAGTCGTACATAAAGCCGGCATAGTTGGCCTCGCGGTACCGGAACAGCTCCGGATAGTAGGGCTTGATTCGTTCCTGCTCCTCGACGGTGAGGTTGCGCTTGCGCATTGGCACGGCGAGGTTAGGTGTTCGCTGGAAAACCTTGAGGTCGCCGGCCTGGGGCCCCCAAGCCTGCGTGATTTGCACACCCGAGGCGCCGGTACCGATGATGGCACAGCGCTTTTGTTTCACGTCGACTTCTTCTTCGGGCCAGAAAGACGAGTGGTGCACGACGCCCTTGAACTTGTCCATGCCGGGCCACGGGGGAATATAACGCTTGGCAGCCTAGACGCCTCATCAATAGATATTCAGTTGACAGACGTGTGCAATGACTTACAAAGCCGGTTCCAAGGACAAGGTACTTAGCCTTGGTCGTGCGACCATCTGCGGTCTTGATATGCCATTTCCCCTCCTTCGTATCGAACTGGGCTTCAACCACCACGGTGTTGAAAGCACAATCTTTCTTGATACCAATTACACTATCGACGTGATCAAAATAATCACGCAGGTTTTTGTAGTCGGGGTAGTTATTGGGCCAATTCCATGTATTGTATACCTCGGGCCAAGAGAATTCGTACTCCGGAACTTCGGAGTCGACACCGGCGCCGGGGTAGCAGTTCCATCGCCAAGTGCCACCCGTATCGTTGCCGGCCTCGAAAACGAACGTCTTCAACCCTTGATCGCGAAGGGTCTTGAGCATGAAGACACCGGCTATTTCGTTAGCAGGTGGGCAAGCCCGCAAGCGACGGCGACTTACCAAAACCGGCACCCACGATTAAAGCGTCGACCTCAAGGTTTTCGGCATATGGCCCAGTCTTGTCTGCGTGGACTGCCGAGTAGTCGGTGAGCTCGGTGTTGTATTTCTTGGTCCTAGAGACCGTCTCTCCTGGGCTACCCATTTTGAGCAAAGATTGAAATAATCAAGTGTTGTAGTTGTTATACTACTCATCAGAAGATTGACGGTTTAAGGTCAGAACCTTTCTTTCTCGGACACCTATTTATATTGGCTTCATTGATTTAAATGCCTTGCTGCTGAGGCTAGCATACGCTGTAAACTGTATACCGTTACTCGTCATGATACAGGTAACCGCAGCTCTGTCGATCCAATCCATTGTACGCGTTCGTTCTAGATACACCCGGCCCCGCACTCGTGCACCACGTCATTGGGTTTCTTGCGTTCCCCAGATTCTATGTCATCACTTATTGGTGCTGCAGCTACCGCTGAATGGATCCCGTCGGCCGCTCGCTGCGGTTGCGGAGCCGGATGCAACGATCCCTGCGCGGTCCGCGATCCGCAGCGGTTCCGCAAAGTGCGGCTCCGCAGTCGTATACAGTCGCAGAATCCGGGGAACTCCTCATAGCTACCAGACATTGACCGGGGTATTAGAGGATACATTTTAAACGGGACTTTTGGCCCTATCATTAAATAAGCCAGGTTTGCAGTCTCGGGATACCCTCGTGTCACCTTGGAAGGTAGATCAACCCCATATACTCACTACCCACAATTTCCCGCCCAATCTCCCACATTAACCCCTTCAGCTATCAGCATGTCTTTCGATGCGCAAGTGACTTCGCATCTCCGCGACATCATAGACAAGGCCTGCGGAGATCAGAACGTTGGTATTCCCGGGACCACAGTCGTGGTCGTTGGCAAAGACGGCAACGAACTATTCGCTCACTCCGCCGGTAAGCGAGGCACGGGATCCAAAGATACCATGACTTTAGACAACGTCTTCTGGATCGCATCTTGTACAAAGATGTTGGTGGGTGTCGCCTGCATGCAGCTTGTTGAGCAGGACATTCTCAAGCTAGATGATGGGGCGCAGACCGAGCGTCTTTGCCCTGAACTGAAGAGTCTCAAGGTTTTGCGGCTAGACGGAAGCTTCGAGGAGAAGAAGCGTACAATTACACTTCGCATGCTGTTGTCCCATACTGCCGGATTTGGCTATACCTTTTTCAATGAGAGACTAAAACAATGGTCGTATCCGGTTGGCGTGGATGAGTTTTCTGGGCGGATTGAAGACATGAAGCTGCCTCTGCTTTTCCAGCCCGGCGAAAGTTGGGAATACGGTGTAAGTGCCATGTAATCAGGGCCATGAAGGCTATCGCTAATTAAAACAGGTCGGTATCGACTGGGCGGGAATCGCACTGGAGCGCGCAACTGGACTGACACTCAACGCCTATCTCCAGAAACATGTTTTCTTGCCGCTTGGGATCAGGGACATGTCCATGATTCCAAACCACGACATGCGTCGGAGGTTGGCGTATATGAACAGTAGAAGCCCAGACGGTACTCTGAGGGCCCGAGATCATCTTCTTCGAGCGCCTCTTGTTGTGGATCCTGATAATAAGGCTGAAGTCGCCAGGGTGTTCAACAGCGGCGGCGCAGGCATGTTTGCCAAGCCGCAGGAGTACTGTAGTGAGTAGCTCCCGAAATCCTCGCGAGACTCCGTACACTGACTTGCGTCCACAGAGGTCTTAGCTGTGCTGTTAAACGATGGAACTTGCCCTAAGACGGGCAGTAAGTTGCTTCGCAAGGAAACTGTCGACGAAATGTTCTCCAACCAAATCCCCCAGCTCCCCAACTACAGCCGCGCGGGCATCCCAGCTGCAAAACCGGACTTGACTAACCCCATTCCTGAGCTGTATCCAGTGCCTGGGGCCCCGCCACAGGGTTGGGGCCTCACGTTCATGCTGAGCAACGGTGGCGCGACAGGGCGGTCTAACGGTACAGTGCACTGGGCTGGGCTTCCGAATTTGTGGTGGTGGGCGGACAGGGAGAAGGGCGTTGCGGGGATTGTTTGTACGCAGATTCTGCCGTTTGCGGACGCTGAGGTGCTCCGTCTATGGGGAGCAGTCGAGGCCGAGATATATAAAGCGCTTGCTCTATGACGTTGAATGTGGGGAAATTGTCTAGGTACTAAGCTAGTCGTCACTGTTGTAGTTCAGAGGTATGAATTGTATTATTCAGAGGGAAACATGAGGCTATATATACAACAAGAAGACCAAGTT